>JAGFMF010011466.1:9482246-9553327 GCA_019455555.1 Galemys pyrenaicus
GGGCACAGCAGGAGAGGTCTGCCGCACCATGTGGGTCCCCCCCTGGCCGGCAGCAGGGATCGAACTCGTGCTGCAGTGGTTGTGGTCTGCTTCATAGTGGGTTGCTTAACCCACTGCGCCACCAGGGAGGCCCTTCATCCCTTCATCTTTGAAAGATGACCTTAGAATGATTCCAAAGGGGCTACGGCCAGCGTGGGAGGATCTGAATTACCATTCGCCAGAGTCTGTGGGTTTTCATCGGCGCGATCCTCTCCAAAGAGCAGGGAGCTTGAGATCTGTCTCTAGGGGAAGTCATCGTCCTCTGGGCAACGTGGCCATCATTGTGCTGAATAAGGAGGGGACAGTTCAGAAAAACCCCAAATGCTGGGCACCTGTTAGTCCTCTGCCAGTCCTTCAGCTGGACATGAACTCTTCAGCGAAAAGCAGAACCGATGTCTTTTCAGTTTGCAAACTTCCACAGGATGAGGACTTTTTTTTCCCTTTTCTGAAACTTTGGGTCTTTGAAACCCAAGACACCACGTCTGACTTCACCAAAGTTGCCTTTTACTTACCATACTAGAATATTGCCCCATCCAGATGAGGGTGTTAAGTGCTTGCTTGGGGGAGTTTTGCATTTTTGAAGCCACGGATACTGTTTCCAGAGGAAGGACACAAGGTTTCCTTTGTTGGTAGCCAATGAAAGAGCAGAAAATCATCAGACAGGGAGCTCCTTGGTGCTCTGGTTGAAGGGATCGTTTCATCATCATCAAAAATGATCTTTCTAACAGGCAGCAACCTGGCTGCATCTCAGGGCCATGAATGAAGAAAGCCAACCTCAAAGTTTATATACTGATTCCCTCTGTATAACATGCTTGAAATAACAAAATCATAGCGATGGAAAACTCATTAGGGCTTGCCCCGGGTTAGGGACTGGCAGAGGGCAGTGGCCATAAAAGGGAACACAGGGAGCCTTGTGGTGACACAGCAGCTGTGCAGGGTCACAGGAAGCCGCACACACACTCACGTCTGTGCTCACGAAACTGATGAAATAAGCTCTGTGGAGTGTACCAATGTCAATTGCCTGGTTTGGACATTGTGCTATATGTTTTTCTAAATGTTTCCACTGAAAGAAGCTGAAAAGGGGTACCCAGGGCCTCCTGGACTTTCTTTGCAACATCCTGTGAACCTATAATTATTTCAGAATAGAGTTTGTTTTAAATTGCCTCTAAACTCACAAGTCCTGAGTGTTGAGATTCCAGTTCTTGAACATAGTAGACTATGAGAGAGGAAGGAAGGGAAGAAGGAATTTATTTCTAGTTGCAGAGGTCTTAATAGACACAAATACTAACATTCTGTGCAAGTGTTTTTCTCTCTTACTGTATTTGAGAATATTTCTGTCTCCACACTTGGAGACCTGCCTCTTTTTTAACAGCTGTGAGGTGGTCACCCTATGAGCGATCCGTTAGTCATTTAACAGTCGTCCACTGACGGTATTTGGGTGATTGCCGTTCTTTTGCTATTTCTGCTTTAAATTAGTCTCTTATCCAAAATACAAGTTGTTTAATATACGGTAATAAGATCTCCATTCTGTTTCTCTGACCATTTTTGTAGTTCTAAAGTGAGCTTTCCATTCTTGTTGTCTTGGGCTTCTAATTCATGTGATCTCCAAGTCTTCCATCTTCCACAGTTAATCGATTGTGAGGCTCCCAGCAAGGTGACCCTTCACCTCGCTTGGGATTCCTAAGTAGCACGTGATCTTGAACTGTCTCTCCCCACAGGAACATTTTTCTTCATAAAATAAAAGTGGCTGTAAATATTGCAGCTGTAGCATTTTACCAAACATATATGCTATATTCGTTAATTTCAACAAATTTACAAACATACAAACCATGTACGGTTGCGTGCATGTGAGGTAATTATAAGGGAAAATAAGTTACCTACTGTTCTCCTGATTTTATACTTCACTGTGGGTGCTATGTCAGTGTGTTGCTTCAAAATATTGTCAGTGGAGCCATTTATGTGGATAAAGGCTGAAGTGAAGTGATGTCCTTTCTTGTTCGTTTTCTTGAAACTGCCAGGGCTGCTGAGGCACAGTGGGGTCAGACATGAGTGCCCGAGCCCTCTCTTGTGTGTGTGTGTGGGCATCGGGGGTGTGCGGGGTAGGGCCTGCGTGTGCCCACCAGGAGTGGCCTGCCATTGCAGATGCCATCAGCACCCAGCACTCATCCCGGGTGCCACGGTGTCACGACGTCCTCGCCAGCCCTCAGAGCGGGAGAGGTTAGTTTCACTTACTTTGCAGGAAGGCCAGTGACAACAGTTCCCCCGAGGAGGGGAAACACAGGGAGGACAGTCGACGACAGCCAGCCCCACACGATGGCCTTGAGTACCAGGCCTTGCCATTTCCCATCCTGTGTTCAGAATTTCACCATGTATTTCCCAAATGTCAGCTCTGACCATACCTGGGTCACGTAAAGCAGCCATGGTATTTGCACTTGCTATGCAAATGTTGTATTTCTACTTCCTGAAAAAAGAGCAAGGGTGCGAAAAATCTACGTAGAACCGGGGCGGTGGGTTTCTGTTCCTCCCCGCTGAACAGGATGCCCCGGTCCCATCTATATGGAAACACTGGTGGGGCCCAGGCAGCTATAAATAAGCATGCTGATTGCTCCAGGAAGGCTGGGCTTCCTCATTTTTTCAAGTGGAATTTGTAACAGCTTCTGCCCAGAACATTTACGTCCAAGGTCCTTTCATCTCCCAGGCATCCTGTCCAACTGCCATGCAGAGGCTCTGGAATTCTTCCCACTGCAGCTGGGTCACGGGACAAGGCTTCCTGGGCCAGCCCACTGAAATAAAGGAACGAAGACTGACCTTCCATGCCCTCCGTTTTGTATTTAGATATGCGTCTTAATGGAATCCTCCTGAGGGACAAGCAGGAAGCCACTTTCTGTTTCTGCCAAAAGGCACATCTGTGAGAAATGGAGTGGGTCCATGAGTAAGCCCACGTTAGGCCCTGGGGTCCCAGGACCGGGGGGCCAAGCGCGTCCCAGGAATACATCTTCCACACAACTTGATTCTCAGACCCTCAGGGGCCTCCGCTTCCTTCGAACTGACTGGAAACACAGGGGTGTAGCAAGAGTGCCAGAGAGGAAAACGCGTAAAGCTCCCACACATAAACCTGTGCTCCCGGCACGAGAATCAAGACGGTTCCGCAGGCAGGTCAGACCAGGCTCACACTCGGTGGCCGGAGCTGTCTGTTACGGTCTGGGACGATGTGAGGAGTGTGTGCTGAGGCTACAAGTCAGCCATGGCCCTGTGCAGATGTGGAGTTAGGCAGGTAACTTTTTGGTGGCAAGATGTGCTCAATGAAGGAAGCAACGTGCCAGTCATGTTCTGGCCCGTCCTTTACCTCATCACAAAAAGGCACTTTCAGTAGCTTTGAGTTGAGTAGTGAGTAGTCCTGAAACCACTCCTGGTATACGGTATCATAAAAGGAAAAATCCCAAGCCCGTAGAGGAGGAGGTTTATTAACCAGTTGGGTTTAGAAAATAGACTGTGTGTTTTCTTTTAATAATGTAATTCACGCATTACACACAAAATAATTTACAGATAGATTCAAAACTTAAAAAGGGGAAATAATGAAAGCTTAAAAAGAAACCAGAAGAAATATCTTGAACAGATCTCACAGTTTGTGTAAAAAAAAGAAAAAAACTATTTTAAAATATATTTTCATATTACAGAAGTAATAAATGTTCCTTGTACAAAATCTGTAAAACTTATTTTTCAAAAAAAGAAAGATCAACCATACTTCTGTCTTCCAGCCATAATCACTGCTACTAGTATGAATTTTATTCTAACCTTTTAGCTGTTTACACATAGACTTAATAAAACTAGGGTCATATTATATATTAAAATACGTACCAAAGTGTATCATCCCTTTCCTTGAAATTATTACAGCCATAGCTTATTTTATGATATTTATTTGCACTATTGTACTTCATGGTTATTATCTTTTTTTCTTTTCTTTTTGTTTTTAACTAGACCCTCCACCAGCAAAAAGATTATGATTTGCTGAAGGCTGAGAGTAGTTACCACTTCTGGCAATGAAGTATTTTTTAATGAAAGTGTATATGTACATTGCTTTATTAGACATAATTTTATTGCACGCTTACTAGACTACAGTATAGTATAAATGTAACTTGTATACGCACTGGGAAAACAGAAAACTTGTGTGACTCACTTTATTGCAATCGTTGCTGTGCTGCAGCGGTTGGGAGCCAAATGGCACAATCACTAAGGTATTCCTGTATTTGAAAACCTAGGAAGAAGGAGAACGCAAACCACGGCAAACCACGGCCCTGGTGGTGATGGTTTGGTTTTACATTTTTGTGGGTTTAATGTTAATTAAATACATTACATTACTATCAAAGCACCTAGCTTTATAATACCTATTATTAACTTATAAAATAAGTTAAAAGTTTTAAAAATGCTACCCGCGTAAACATAATTTTCTCCTTTGCATGTTGACCTTTTCCAAATTTTTTGCAAGGAACATGCATTACTTTTGTCACTGAGGAAGATAAAATAAAAAATCATCATTCACAGCCCATTGTTCTCGGCTCTGGTGTGAGGCGTGGGGGCTCATTCTCTCTGCTCCAGACTCAGCTCAGGCCGTCCCCTGAGCCCTGGGCCTGTCCCTCAATTGCATCTCCTGGTCTCAAGGCTTAGAACAGGGGGCTCTCCCACCACCGCTGGAGGAGCCTTCACTCGAGGACTCCATAGCTATCGAGGCGCTGCACCCCACCCTTCCTGCCCTTCCCGGGCCTCCTCTGGGAAGATGAGGGGGCCGTGGGGTTGTGGCCAGGCTACTGGTACCAGGACCTGTTTTTCTGACGTGTGTACTTCCTGCACATTTGGGGACCTCTCGTGCCCAGCGTATAGGCAGAGACTTTAAAACCAAAACTTTCCCCATCCGTGGCCCCAGAGCACTGATAGCTGGTCTTGTGCAACTCTCTGGGTGCTAAGTGGGAGTGTGCCGGACCCGGGCACCTCAGCTCGGGGACTGCAGCACAAAGCGTTCTGGGAAACAAGACTTGAAGGGTTTCAGTCCTTTCTTCCTGTGTCTAACCCACCTGGAGGCAATGGGGAATCAGCCAGAACCCCCCTAAGAGGATGTTTAATGGAAAGGTTGAGATGCCCCTAAGGTCCAGAAGGAGCCCCCTGCTGTTCTTGGCATGTTGGCTCCGGTGAGTCTGAGTAAAAGACTGGGTGGGAAGCTCTTTCAGACCACAAGCATTTGAGAGCAAGCAAGGAAGTGAATGGACCACACTGCTTTGGGGTCTACTCCCCGTAACATGGGCGTTGGTTAACATAGGGAACTGCAGAGAGACCAGTCAAATCAACAAGCTTGTTTTCCCAAATGCATAAAGAGCAGCCTGTCGATCTACCTTTATAGCTCTAGGCACTGAAAATAAAGCAAGCTGCCTATAAACCTGGTATTATAAGCTATGCTAACGTTAGTGGGGGCACATAGTAGGCTGTGAACAGCTGTGTTTGACCTGTGGCCTCCAGGGACTTTCTCAGACCAGCTCCAAGCCAACTGTGTTGGGGTAAACACTTTCTGCCCTCCTCCTGTAACCCCCACATGTGCTCATGATCCCTGAACTTGGCCCTGCAGGCCTGGCACTGGTGCCAAGGAAGCTCTGTGCCCACTATGCCTGGGACACCAGTGTGCTGCTCCAGGCGTGGCCAGCCGTGGACCCGCAGTTCCTTCAACAGCCTGACGTCGTCCAGATGGCCGTTCTGGTGAGTGTCCCCCACCGCCCCTGAGCCCACGGGTCAGCATCCTGCTGGGACACCAAGTGGATTGGAGGTTTCCCGTTAGGCCTGAGCTCACCCAGCCCTCAACCTGCCCTCCCTGCCTGTCTTACCCTGATGGCACCTTCAGTTTTTAGGTCACCACATACCAAAAGCTTGTGAGCGTAAAACTCTCATGGCCCCGAGGGATTAGAAAATAGAAAAACTCGATGACACATCCTAATTGTCTTCCTCTCATGCTGAAGACTGTCTCGTCTCTCTCATTTGGCTGCTTTTGGTTCTTTTGGGGCGGAAGGGGAGGGTGGGAAGGTTGGCAATGCCAGGAAAAGCACCTCCCTCTATAAAGTGTATTGCAGAAAGGCTTCATAGAATTTCTTTTTGGTAAATTGAGTCTTTTAAAAATACACGAAAGTAGTTTATTGTTTAAACCCTTTAGCACAGATACTCATATTTTATTCTTCATGTCATTTTTACATGTTTGATTTGTTTAAGATGATACACTCTGTAAGACTGTTTCTTGATAGGCTGCTGTAGCTGAAGAGGGAAGGCCAGGCGGGGGAGGCATTTCTGTGTCTCCTCTAAACCACAAGTGTGGTCAGGTAATTTACATCCAAATTTCTATTGAACTCTTGTCACCCTATAAGGTAACTATTCCCATTCTCGTTTTTCTCGTTTTTAATTCAGTTGAGGTAGGCTCAGGGCAGTTAGCCACCTTCCCCGCGGGTGGAGTTGCCTACTGCACAGCAGGCACAGCTCTAGGCTCAGCAGACACAAAATTTGTCCATTTGATTGTCAACAGGGGGAGTCTGAGGCCCACCCGCCTAGGAGGGCTGCCTTGGGTGAGGTAGCTCAGGGAGTCTTCGGAAGCCAGAACCCACGAGAGGGTGCCCAGGGCAGCACGGGAAGGCTTCTGGGCACCAGGGCACACCCAGAGGTCACACACCACTCCCCAAGCCCCGGTTGTGGACAAGAACGACTCGGCTCCCTTGGACAGGCTTCAGCATGATGGCTTAGGACCAGGCGCCGGGTTCCCGGGATGCACCGGAGGCTTGTTGAATCTAGCAGGAGGGGTCAGTGTTGTGCCGGGGCCATGCATTGAAGAGGACACCCCACATCTGGCTCCTTCATCCTGCCTGGGCGTCTTGACCAAGGTAGAGGGAGAAGACTTAGGAGCGGTCGCTTTACACGGGTTATCTCACTTTCCTCGTTCGAGAACCCACAGGATTCTTTCCTTACAGGAGAGAAAACAGAGACCCAGGGCCCAGTTTTTGAGTCCGGGCCTGAGAATCAAATCTGAATGAGTCTTTCACAGTAGATGCTCTCACCTAGCACCCCTAGCCTGGCTGGTGGCTGGAGGAGACTTTACCCTCGAAAGGAAGGACAGAGGAAGGACAGAGATGGGGCTGGTTCTGTGACTCATTAACAAGTATCTGCTCTGAGAATGCCATTTGGGGCCCCCGGGCCTCACAGGGGCACAGCTGTTGTGTGACAGGGTAGGAGGTCTCTTCTGAGGTCTGAGTCATGCCGACCACATGGCTTTGAGAGTAGACGGCTTCCAACGGCTTAGAAAGGCAGGGGCAGACGCGGCACAGCCTTCAGACCGCGCGTCCCTGGCTTTGGAGCACTGACGCCTCCATGGGACCCTCACTCTTTTTAAAGACAACAGGATTTCACAACATTCCAGGCTGTGATGTTTTATCTTATTTGTCTGCCACCCAATGACCAGGCTGAAACAGCCAATGCAAATACCAGTGAGTTCTACATAAACTTGGGGCGGGGGTGGGGCGAAGTGTACAGTTAAGGGCCCCTTGTTGTATTTTAGTTGAAACTTGAGAAATGACTCCTAGTGTCTTTTTCTATTACTGTTTCCAAGTCAGTCTCCCAGTGAAAATCAGGACGCTGCTGAGAGACGTGTAAGTGTTTGTATGGAAGCGCTAGGCTAGAGGATTTGAAGCGCAGCTGCTCAGAACCTGTCTGGGCCATTGGTCACTTTCCTTGCGGCGATTTCAGTTCATATATGACGTGAGGTTTGTCCTTATAAAGCCACATTCATGTAATACCCACTGGCATCTAGAACTCAACTAGCCCATTTTATGCAAGAGAAGCTGCTGATGGGACCTGGGTCCTGTTTCCATGACATCACACTTGAGCGCCCCCCTTCTGGAACCAGTCATTAGATAAGGAGGTGAAATTCTCCCTGACACCCCCTGTAGCTGGGTCTGAACTTGGACTTGATACCCAGCAGCACAGGGCTCCCTCTGCCCCTGCAATCAGCCTAAGCCCTTTCCTGCTGAGGGTTTTTGACATAATTTCCACCCACCTGTGATAGGGCAGTGCTCAGGAAGCCCTAGGTACAGTCCTCACATACGTGCGTTCCCCGTGCTGGATGCGCTTCTCTCTCTCTCTCTCTCTCTCTCTCTCTCTCTCTCTCTCTCTCTCTCTCTCNCGCCTCTCTCTCTCTCTCTCTCTCTCTCTCTCTCTCTCTCTCTCTCTCTCTCTCTCTCTCTCTCTCTCTCTCTCTCTCTCTCTCTCTCTCTGTCCCTCCCTCCCTCCCTCCCTCCTTTTCACCCCTCCCCCTCCGCAAGTTTTCAGGCATGCGTCCTGTCCATCTGTTTGCCCACTGTCCTCTTGGGAGGCTGGGTGCTGCCTCCCCCTGAACCCCAGATGCAGCAGTACCCAGTTGGCTTCAGGCTGTCTGCCATTCTCAGGACTTCCCTCATTGTGTGTCCCACCTTTCTCCTTCTCAGATCAACAACAAAGCTTGTGGCCAAATCCCAGTGCCCCAACAAGTGGCCCAGGACCAGGACAAAGTGCACCAACTTGTTCTCCAAAGTGAGCTGGGCATCAGGCTCTTGCAGGGCCGAAGCATCAAGAAGGCCTTCCTCTCCCCCAGAACTGCGCTCATCAACTTTCTGGTGCAGGAGTGACTGCGGGGAGATGCGGTCACCGCTGAGGCCTCTTCCCAGTCCCAGGATGAAGGGGAAGAAGTCTGCAGGCCCAGGGGAAGGGACAGACAAGAGTCTTAAACATCCATCCATCTTGATTGCCACAGCAGCCTGGCGTCACCAGAGGGCTCCGCATGTGGCCCATAAAGGGGTGACGGTGGGAGCAGGCATGGAGAAAGAGGAACAAGGGGGGAGGGTGGGGAAAACCCTCTCACCCATGTGAAGCCACCTGCCACGTGGAGCAGAGAGGAGCAAAGACAAGCATGTGAGAATGACACGCTGCCTCTCAGCAGCGGGAGCTTCTGCATCTCATAGATTGCATTGCCCTGGACACACCCCAGGAATGTGAGGCTCAACCAAGGAGCCACGTGTGACTCCTGCAGTGTGGAAATCACTGTTGACCAAGGGGAGGTGACGGAGCCTCCCTGTCACCGTGGACTCCAGAAGGAAGAGCCACTGGGGGCTCCTGAAGTTGCTCAGAACCAAAAGGTGCCACCGCCACCCCCACTCTGCAGTCGTTGCTGTGCCAGTCACAGCTCCCAGCTAGATGTGCCCGCCAGACCTGCTCTGAGGTGGGCACACAGGCTCGGGAACCAAGCACTGCTTCCTGGCTGCTTCCTTGGGGTGTGACACTTGCTGGTAGAGAGGAGCCCGGTTGGCCCGATCTCAGATGGAACCGGTCTCAGCAGCCCAACAAGGGTCTGCTCGTGTGGACCCCACATGGCGATGTGGCCTAGAAGCAGCCCCCAGAGCCCATCATTAGGAAGAGGCAGTTAACCACAAAGGAGTGGCCAGATGCCAGGTGCCTGGGCGCCCAGGAAGTGGCGAGGAACGGACCTGAGTTTCCGGGGCAGTCTGGTTTTATATGAAGTCAGCAAGCAGGTGCTCTTACCAGAACTGGCCTAGTCACTGATTAACATTTAGTGGAGGAAGAGTCCAGCTACTTTGTGATACTGAAAATCTTATTTGTCCTCTGGTGCCATTTTTGTTGTAGCCTCAGATGTGGCCCCCTGCAGTTCATCAGTTAACAGATGACCTTTTTTTAATGGAATAAAATGTTTATTGTGTATGACTTTGGGGCATTTGTGTGATCTGAGAATAGCTACCATATTCCAGTTCTAGGAGCTAATCAGGAACAGGTTGAAGTATTCCATCATCGTCAGAAGCGCTGGCTGTGTGCCTAGCTCCACGTGGAATGTTCTAAAGAGATGCCTTTGGAACTTGTAAACGTGGTACCCAACACTGATTCAGGCACGTTAGCAACAGCAGTTAAGTCGCTGGTTCTGAAACTTGGCTCAAACTTAGTATCACGTCTGCTCCCCAGATTTTCACAAAATTGTACATTTGATGTTCTGGTGCCCAGAAGTCGGTGTAGTGGCCTGAGGTGCAGTTGGGCATCGGAGGTTGTAAAAGCAACGCAGATGATTCTAACAGGCAACAGAGTTTGTGAACCTTATGTCACAAAGCATTTGAACCACGCCGTCTTATTACTCTTTCCTCTCCCTATCTTCACTGGGATGAGTTTGGTCCAAGACCAAAATGTGATGAAGTGGACTGCAAATGAAGCATCTGGAAGGCAAGGCAGGAGCCAGAACTCTTGAGCAGGCATTTAAAGTCTTCCCAGAGTGGACTTGAGTGTATATAATCCCATTGCATTTACCAACAAATGTGGTTTAAATATAAGCGAACAATGAGGACGTTGGGTACACACAGGAGGAGTGTTTTAGATTGATTGTCTTGTTTCTAAGGTAAGTGAAGTGGTCTTGACCCAGCCAATAAGGTGATGGTAAGAACCTTTATTTGCACATAGCTGGCCAAAGTTATCGGCCAGCAAAGTCGCAAGACTACTGGACTGAGTACACGGCTTGGGAGAGCTTTTTTCCAGCTTATAAAACTTTTGAAAATAAGAGCTCACAGGTACTAGTGAGAGAGTTTGTTCATGGAACAATGGAACAGAAGACTTGATCCCCAGCATGGGGAGGTGGACTGGGTGATCTCAGCGCCTTACGAACTGCCTCCATTAGGCCAAAAGCCGGACTTAACAAGTTCACTTACTTACATCATGTCGTTTAATTCCCACAAAAATCCTGGAGTGAAAGAATTATTCCCTCATAAATATGAAGAAGCCCAGGAGCTGATTCAATATTTGCTCAGTTTCCATGGCACAAAAGCTCCCCAGAGGAGCCGCTGGCGTCCACACCCGACGCCATCCCTCGTGTCTACCAGACCCTCACCTCAGCCCGTCTGTCAGCAGCATGATGGTCAGGGAAGGAAATGTTGATGGAGAAGCCAGCACTTCGAGTCGTCTGGCTGGGGTTTCCCTCCTCTAAAGACCTCGGGCTGCCGCAAAACCAGGAAGTTACAGCAGAGCTGCGCAGGGCCAGGTGGTGGCTGAGAGGCCCAGGACATGGTGTTGGTTCTGTAGGGCTGGTGGTGAAGGTTGTTGCCGAACCGGTGGGAGCCCCATCTCGTGAACAGTGTCAGGGTCACGTCCATGGGGAGATGAGAGACATGAGTTCGCACACAGCAAGCGGTGACAGTGACCCCCCTGGCAAATTCAGCCACAGCAGGAGCCTATCAGCCACCAAAGAAATGAAACTGATCTTTAAACCCCAAAACTGTCAGTACCGTGGAAACCACATAAGCCTGCTCATCCCAGCCTATATACACACCTCGGGGAGCTGGTGAAGAACAATGGGGTACAGCCACGAAGATGAGACAGCCAGCAAAAGAGGGTTTGTAAGAAAGAGATAAAATGACTATTTTCTCAGGACTAAGGTAGCATACTTACATAGCATGACCCCAACCATAGTGTTTTTATTCCAACCCTTACAAAGCAGAAAATTTGCCCACAGGTCATTGATTGAGAAACCTGTAAGTTTTTTCCTTACGGCTTTTTCCCAATTTTTACTGACCGTGTTGTATTTCAATGTACATCAAATGTACAATTTTGTGAAACTCCAAGCGTCCAGGAATTGTTCCCTTGGAACATTTCTTCTTCCAGAGTATCCAGCTGCCTAAGGGATGCACCCCAGATAGGGAAACACAGTCCTCTTGTTGTGTGAAGAGGAATCCAAGGAAGCAAAGAGCGGCCTCCATGAAGCTACCGTTTGCCTTTGTTCAGTGTGAGGAGCTGTGGGAGTGCCCTCTTGTCTCTCTGCTTTAGCAGCTTGCAGTCTAGGAACAGAAGAACAGAAGGCACTGTACTCCTCATGGAGCTTTCCTGTTCTTGGTGAACATGGCAAGATGGCAGCCAAGCACATGAGTTCCGGAGTCAGCAGCTCCACATTGTGACTGTTGCTTAAAACCTGAGTGACCTAGGCCTGCCAGAGAACCTCGCTGAGCTTTGTTTCCTCAACTATAAAACAGAAATACTAATGTCCTGGGATGTGAGGATAAGTGAGAGAGTCTATCTAAAGCTCATGCCCACGATAAACTCAGTAAGTAGGAGCTGCTTCTTATGATTAATCTTGCGTGAGTAAGAATGAGCTGATGGTTTAGAAGGTGATTAACTTTAGTTAAAGAGAAAGTTTAGGAAAAGATATATCCCAGGAGCAAATGTCAATCCTGATTATCCCAGACCTGTGAAGGAAGAAATTTAACTTGTGAACTTTTAGTCCCACTGGCAGAAACTATGGTTTTCACCTCATGCCCTGAATCTTACTATGATGTGCTGCCCATGTCCTGATTCCATGCTTTCTGGTAGCTTCTAGGAGTCTCATCCACATGACTGATTTTTCTTTGGTGCTGGGGCACCTCTTTTCCTTAAGTGATGATTTGAAGTTGTGAAAGCCCTGACAAGGCTCTTGGGAACGCCCAAACTTCTTCAGAATCCACTGTGGCCACCCACTGGTGCCTGAGGACACATGGGATTGTGACATGGGAAGGGTCGGAGCAAGGGACAAAAGCTGAGAGCTGGAAATTCGCTGTGAACCCAGCCTGAGCCCTCAGATTGAGTCTAATTTCTGGTGCCCAGAGTAGGTTTCCCCAAGGGCTGTCAGCCACACTCCCTCACCAGCAGTTATTGGAAGCAGGCTTGGAGTTTGTTAGGGATGCATCTTGACTGAATAGAGCAGCCGTCATTCTCAGTGCCTCTGCAGCCTGGCTTCGGCTTCCTGATTGACGGCAGGCTACTGAGAGCAGATGGCCCCGTGGTGTGAGCTGGAGGAGGTCTGGGGCCAAATAGGAAAGCTCAGAGACCCTTGAAGGCAACCATGGCCCAGAGGCGTCTTGGCAGGCCAGTACTCAGTTAAACAAGATGGCCTTGAAACCAAAAGCTGAGTGTCAGAAGTTGGCTTTGGTTTTTATTCACAGCTAGTTTGGTTTCTGAACTGAGACTCAGAAGAAGGGTTATGAGGCCACTAGGCCAGAGATAGTCATTATTGACTGTAGGTCAAAGAAGGCATAGTTCTTGCACCAGCTGGCCTGGCTTCCCCACCAGCTGCCCTCTTGGCTTTTTTCTTCCTAGAAGAGAAGGAAAAGGAGTAGCCAAGTTTGCAAGGTGATTCTGTACACCAGGCACTATGCACTGCTCTCGAATTCTCATGCTGAAGGCGAGAAAATGTAGTGGAATGGCCTTGGCCACATCACTAGTAACTGTTCAAGTTTGGATTCAGTCCCACTTTGCCTTTATGCTCATAGCACTAACTAAGCCCCTTTTCCTGGAAGGAAGAAGTGGGGTGTCTGGAGAGGAAACGCAGCTTGTTCTTGTTTTTTCTGTCCAGGGAATTCTGAACTGGAACTGAGGCATGCTGTGACCCCACAGACTGTTGTTCCTTGAGGGGAGGGTTGGGATTTTGTACCCTGAATCTGTCTGTCTTTGGCTGTGGGCCAGTTTGTAGGGAGGAGAGGTAATAACTGGCTGGCTGTTTGGGGATGAAAGAACTCCCCAAGACTTATGGGAAGTTTCCAGAGAGGAGACCGCATCCAGTATGCACAGCAGCTGGGGCAGGCAGGCCCAACCTGCCAGGAGCATGTGGGTGGAGCACACGGGTGACCACCACAAGGAGAAAAGATGAGCGTCCAAGCCTGAGCAGCAGTCTGGAAAGACTGCTGTGAGGAAAGAAGAAAGCAGTGAGGAAAGGCTCTGAACAGAAGCCAGAGACCCGAGAAGTGGCGGGGTGGATCTGAAGGCGCCGCACCCCCTCTGCCTGCCTTTGTGCCCCTGGGCTGCAGCTGGGGCGGCGCCACTGGAGTCCAAGCAGCAATGAGACCAAACCTGAAGCCGCCAGCAATCCCTTCTGGCCCAAAGAGGCCCTGCTTGCTGGAAACCACAGCTGTAAGCGAAGGCTCTTGGCCTCACCACACCCCCTACTGTGTAGGACAAGCTGGCAGTCCTCTGGCCAACTGGGCTTAGGCGGTGTTTCCTTAAGTGTGAGCCCTGCTGCACCTAGGTCGAGGAAAGGCCCGGGCAGACAAAATAAGATATTCTCCCCTTTCTCCCTGGGAGAAGAGTAAGCAGAGAACATCTGTTCACGGGCTGGCTCCCACTCCGGTGCTCGGAGCGTAGGCGGCCAAAGGCTCTCATCCAAACTGATGAGTTTGGAGATTGGAATCTGGGGTGACCAACAATGAGAAGTGGGGAACTTCTCCCAGGGTGGGTGAGTGGATGGGTGGGGACAGCACTGGCAGGGGGGGAAGAGCCTAGAGCTGCCCAAGAAAGGCCAGTCCTGTGGGGAGAGGCCTCAGAACCCAGAGTGGGGCCAAGTATTGTCCAGAAGGATTGACCTCACCGCAGGCCTCTGTCCCATCTGCCCACGTGAGGGAGGGGCACAGGGCTAATGAGGCCCTGAGGGAGAGGCGGTGGCTGGGCCTGCCCCGGAGTCCAGGTCCTGGAACCGGCCCACTGACTCACCTCCTGAGCCCCAAGCCCTGAATTTGAATTCTCGTTCTTGTTTGGCCTCTGGCAGGGCGCGCGTGCCCCAGACCGGAGCGTGCAGCAGCCTGGCCCTCGAGTCCCACGTCAGCAGCAACAGTCGTGTCTGGTGATGACTGAGGACTAGTTATTGTGCCAGACCCCGTCCTCAGTGCTTTGTCACCTAAGGAACTGCGCTCAGACCACACACGAGACGGCAAGCTGTGGCACCACCCTGCTCCACTGCATTGCTCCCCGGAGGTGCCGGCCTCAGACCACCTGGATTATCCAAGACAGCTTGATTTCTGTGTTTCTCTTCAGTGGTAGCCACAGTACCCAAGAACCTGCCAGTTCACATCTTGGTCTGATTGGGAAGGCCGGCTTGCTATGGGTGCCCACCTGGGTGGGCACTGCTGGTGTTCTGAGGACCCAGTACAGACACCGCAATATCGCTGAGCCTGGAACTGCCCCTCCCTAGGGGCCATCACCTCAGACAGAGCCTCCGTTGGGCCCTAGCGGTGAACCTGGGAAAAGATACTCCAGGAAGTCAGCCGGTTCAGGACTGTACTGCTCAGGCAGGGCCTAGCCTGGGTCTGCAGGCACCTCACAGCAGTGTCTTCCCCAAAAGACTCTTTCCACAAACAACAGAAGACCCTGATATGCAGTTTACCTAGGTGTACCTGTCTCTGGCCCCACCCAAAGGAGATGCAGCCACACCAGCTGCATCCTCATAAGCTGCCCTTGGAACCAGGAGAAGGGGCTCTGGCTTGGGATTCCCCTTCCTCAGACACTACAGGGTGAGGAGGCTGTGGAGAGAGTTTAATGGGCCCTGGGGGGTTCACAGCAAGGCAGGGTCACCCAAAGAGTCATGTCATTCATGGGGTGTGGCATGTCATTCATCAGGGAAAAGGTATGTCCCCACACTAGACATGGTCAGGGTGGGCCTGCGGGGAGCTCGCTGTGGTGTGCCCACACAAGGACAGCCACGCACAGCTAGACTCAGAAGCGGCTGAGAAGAGGGAACCTAAGCCAAGTGTCACCAGATATTTTCATTGTAATATCAGTAACTTCTAGCTGCCAGCTAGCTTCTGACTTTGCAGGAAATGTCTTCGTTTTCTATGTCTTAGGAAATGTCTTATTTTAATTAACCGCTGTAAGGGACTGGGTGTTTTTGTCGTTTCCGCCCCTCCCCCAAATTTATTTCTTGAACCCCTACCTTGTAATGTAATGGTATTAGGAGGTGGTGCTTTGGGAGGTCATTATGATTAGATGAGGTCATGAGGGTGGGGCCCCCATGGGTGGCATTTGTGCCCCATTAAGAGTCACGAGAGAGCTGCATCCTCTCTCTGTTCTCAGCCATGTGAGGACACAGCAGAGGTCAGCAGGCTGCGACCCAGAAGAGCTCAGCAAACCTCAGACTTCATCCTCCAGGACTGTGAGAAAGAAACTTCAGTTGTTCTAAGCCTCTGATTCTTGGTGTGGCAGCCTGAACCAAGCCAACTATTAACATCTTAGTCATCAGCAAGTACCTCAGGGGCTGTCACAGACCTCTGGGTTGTCAGTTACTCAGATGTAAGCTGATAATGAGCTGTCGGTTATTACAGGCGGTACTTCAGTTGTGTTCTCAGGCCTCAGTGGTGCACTAATGCCTGTCTTTAGTAATAAAAAATATTATAGGCTAAAATGATGTAATTAAAATAGGTAAACCCCTAACCTTGAGTGATCACACACAGCAAATATTACTTCTCATTCCCATAATTGAATCCTGTGGCGAGAGGAGCAGGGTTCCATTCTGTTCCAATTTATGGAGAGACCCACACTGATGAGCTGCTGCCATGTTCAACCCTTGGCTTCCAAGGTTGCCCGGGACATGGATATCCAGCCCGTAGAAAAGGGGAGAGAGAGATGGAATTTCATCTGGAGACTTTTGTGGACGGAGTATGGAAGTAACAGACATTATATCTGCCCACTCTTGCCTTGCAGAATTCAGTCACAGGGTAGGGCTCAGGGTGCACTGGAAAGTATCATCCGGCTGGGCACCCACTTCCAGTAAACAACTCTGCATGAGAAAAGGAAACGGATCCGTGAGCAGCCAGCCACCCCTGCCACCTGCCACCTGCCACCTGCCACCTGAACAACCTTCAAATCCAGTCTTTGGCCAGTCGCTGGGCTTCTGAGTTACCTTCCGGGTCGCAGTCGGCCGCTCATAGCCGGGTTTACAGACACCTCGAGTGGCAACCGCTTACCTTCTACATCTGTGAAAAAGCTAATCGTGGCTGTGAAGTATCCACAGTCACAGACCCTGCGCCACTCACCGGCCGGCCCACGCCCACCCTGACCGCTGTACTAGACTCCAGGCCTCGCTGCAGGGAGCTGTGTGAAATCACAGACCTGCTTTGTGTTGTTTTATAAATGACTGACCTTTATTCCAAGGGTGTGTTTATTGGCCCCCAGTCCTCCCCACTCTCCTTCTCCTATGAGACTCAGAGGTTGGTCTACAGAGAGGGTTTGAAGGATTTGTAGGTTTGGAGGGTGTGGGATGAGAGGTGAAGAAGTACAGGCTTCCCAGATGCCCTGCAGGAAACCTGGGAAACTCTTTAGATTCCTGCTTCGAAAGGGGCATGGCTGCTCTTTCAGGGTGGAAAGGTACACATTCCTGAATGCTTCTTTGTGTTTCGGTCCTCGAGACTTACACCTCACTCTCCACCCTGTCCTGACATACACACATACGCTCACACCACGCACCACACTCACCATACACACAGCAAACCCTCCCACCCCACTCACAAACACACATGCACACATGCCTACACGCACCCCACAAACATAGATCACACACCCAAGGGCCTGCTTTGGGGGAGAGGACCACGCCATTCCTGCCTGACGGAGGACAAGCCTCACAGTCACACGACTGGAGGAGATGGGATGGGTGGAGTTTAGTCCCGAAGAGTAATCAGAGTCACAGCTATCAGCGATGTGTCTGAGCTGGGGCCCAGGCAGATGATTATATAGAAGTCCTCCATCCTGACCCGGGCTCAGATGGGGCGCCATCATCTGAGGGTCCCATTTTCTGACAGCGCCCGCCTGTGGTGGGAGTCCTGTGTACTCTCAGTAAAAGCACAGTAATAATCATCTGAGCACACATACACACGCACTCACAGAAAGGGGGAAAGGTTTATTTGCAAGGGGAGTGCAAAGAGGGAGAACAGAGAAGATTCACTGGTCGACATGTCCAACCATCTGAGTTGAGACACAGGACACAAGCCAAAGCCAGAAAAGCGAGCAAGAGCACACGCATATTCAGTTTTACTGCTTAGTTCTGCCCCTGGCTCCCAGCAGCTCCGTGTCAGGAAGTTAGGTTCATGGAATGCTGGGAGATGTAGCCCTCAGCACCTGGGGTCTCACCAGTGGAGATGGGGCTGGGGTCTGTGAAGAGGTCAAGGGGTGGCGTTCACTCAGGATGTCGTTCTGACGGACGTTTGCGCCTTGCTATTCCTCCGGCAATGTGGTTATGTGATGATATGCTTTATCCCACTGCATCCTCACCGACTGAGCTTCCAGGAGTTGAGCAAGCAGGGAACCCACTGTACAGTAAGCAAACTGAGGCTCAGAGCGTGGGGTGACCTGCCCCAGGTCACCAGCTGGTAAGTGTTTGGAGGTGGACGCTGCCAGGTTCTGTCTTCTAGGTGCTGTTGGTAGAGTTTATGAAAATGAACACTTAGTACATCTGTGTTTTCTGAATCTGATTCCTCTGATGTTCACTTTATCAAAAACTCTAACACCAAAATTGAAAACAGAAAATTCAGTTGTGACCCACCCAGCAGGGCCTTGGGCACCATCTCCACCTGATGAAACCCATTCCCCGGGGGATGACCCAGCTGGGTGAGGTGAAGCATTCACAGTACACTGAGCACACAATGGTTCTTTCCTCTCTCTCTCCTGGCCCCCCACCCCTGGCCTGCCCAGGAAAAGGCCAGTTCTGAGACAGGACCCTGAGGGACAGGTGTCTCCCTGAGAGTCGAGGATGGGGTCTGGCACTTGGCCTTGATTTCCTTGGATTTCCCTTCCTACAGCCCTCTCTTTTCCTCTGGTCTCTCATGACTCCCCAGTAGCCACATGTGAGGCAGGTGTTCCCAGGGGTGAACTGAGGCACAGTCCTGGGGGTGCAGCAAGGATCAGCTGGGGAGCTGCCTGGGGTGGTCACAGACCTGGGCATGCCAGAGGGTGGCCCTGAGGTTCAGGGAGAGGCAGAGGCAGGAGTTGAGAGGCCTTCTTTTCCCAGATCCCACCTTCTTATAGAGGTACTGATCTCTCCCTGAGTCCTGAGGTGGCAGTGCAGGAGCCAGGAAATGCGTCCGTGCACCTGTACCTGTGCCCTTCCTCCCAGACCTGAGCAGTGCACAGGGCAGATAGCAGGTGAGTTTAAAGAGAACCATGAGTGTAAAGAAAAGAGGGAAGGAGAGAGAGAGGGAGAAGGGAGGGAGGGGGGAAGGCAGAAAGGCTGGCACCTGTCAGTGCTAGGCTACCTGCACAGCAAGCTACAGGTACAGTTGGGTAGGTTGTGCACTGCACAGAGGTGTCCAGCCAAGGGGGCTAGCGGGACTGCAGTCTGTTTCTGCCTTGCTGGTCCAGCCATGTGTGTAAGGACTGTGACTGCAGGGCTGAGCTCACCTGCATGTGCTGGCAGCGCGCCACAAGCTGCCTGAAACCCTCATCGGCCGCACTGTGCTCTGTGCAGAGCTGGCCAGGTGGACCTGGATAGGAGAGAGCCATCTCCTCATGCCCTGTGGCCACAGCCCCACTCTCCAGCACCGCGTAGCTCGCTGTACTGTCTGGCCTCTTGGCCGTTCCTCTGACATGGGGCTCATCTTGCTTCACAACTTCATACTCTGTTCCTCTACTGAGAGATCTCTGAGTGTTTCGTTCTCTCACTGCCTTGTGGACTCCACTCTCCTAAGGCCCTTCCTGTTGCTCTTACAAAAAGTACCCCCAGCATTTCCTACCGCCCTGGCCAATACAATGTTTTGTATATTTATCTTGTCTTATCATTTCCCCCCTCCAGAATATCAACAACAAGGGCCGGGACTTAGCAGGGACTTAGCAGCTTTTTTTTTTTTTTTTCCAACTCTAGGTGTTATTGGTTTTTCTGACCTTGTTGGACTCCTTTTGATTAGAGGCTCAAAAAGAAGAGCTTTGTATCGACCAGCTGCCTCTATGTATTTTCCATAACGAGCCATCATATTTGTGCAGGTCAGTGGAGAGAAATTATATGATGAGTTTATGTGGACACATTCTGGAAGATTTGTGGAAGGAGAACTTTCAGAAGCCAGGAAATGTGAAGAATTCATCCAGAAATAAGTAGAATACACCATGTTCTGCCCGCTCAAATCAGTCAAGGTAAACATTGGAAAATCCATACAGTAAACCAATATTTCCACAGAAAAATGGCAGAGGAGCTATATTGAATGTAGCAAATTGGCTTTCTTCTTCAGGAATATCTATACAAGGCTACTTTGTTCTCTTGGAAGATGCCATACTGCTAGTGGATTATTATGAAGTCCTTTCCCCTAGGGATCATGTGCAAGTCTCAGAACTCCTAGTTGGTGTGTCGCTAATTATGTACATAATTAAAATTGGAAGGAAGGAAAGAAGAAAAGAGGGAAGGAGAGAGAGAGGGAGAAGGAAGGGAGGGGGGAAGGCAGAAAGGCTGGCACCTGTCAGTGCTAGGCTACCTGCACAGCAAGCTACAGGTACAGTTGGGTAGGTTGTGCACTGCACAGAGGTGTCCAGCCAAGGGGGCTAGCGGGACTGCAGTCTGTTTCTGCCTTGCTGGTCCAGCCATGTGTGTAAGGACTGTGACTGCTCAGAACCGGCAGCTTTCCTCATTTGTACAGATGTGCTGTAGAGGAGACTGGAGAACTTGCTTCTCAGCTCTGAAGCAGAATCCTCCCTGCAGGGAGGACTCTTTGGAGTCCTGAGCAGCAGATTAGGATGGCTAAAAGAGCAACCTCATCCTTGGTCAAAAGACTTTTTTATACAGTTACTTGACACATCCTTGTATGTTATCCATTATTTATTTATTTCTTTAAGTTGAGGTAACACTGGGATTTCCGCGTCAGGTATTACCACCATAGAGCACCCACCGCCAACTCACCCACATTCTACCACCGCAGACCATCGTGTTTCCTTCCCTCTTTGCTCTTACCCCTCTCCCAACCCCTCCCTAAGTCTTTAAGTGATTCCAACGGTCATGAAGTGGCCACAGACTTTTGGAAAAAGCTTGTTGAGGCAGGACAATTTTGAACTCTGATTCTGGGCCTAAGAGGATGCTGTAACCTTGAGTAAATTGTTAAAAACAGCTGAGATTTTGATTTCCTTAATTACATAATTGGCCCAGTTATGCCAGCTGGTGGACATCCTGAGAGGGAAACCTATTGAAAAAAGTCCGGGCATATTTTGTAAGCTGAAAACTGATGAGGCTCAATGACCGTCTGGGCCATCTCTTTTCTGAGAGCAAAAGCATAACAATGGAACGATTTCCTGTGCAGTCTTTCAGATAAGGCTTCACTTCTGGCCCCTGGGGCTGCCAATGTATCCTTGTTGCAAATATAGTTTGTGTGTGCTTTAAAGTCTTGATTGTCAAGAGCTGGGCTGAGCCCAAAAGCTGGAAGCCCCATTGGGAAGGGAGCTTCAGCCAAGGAGTGGGAGCTTCTGGAGGAAGCTCTGTGGGTTATCTTAAGGCGGAACAGACAGCAAGCGGAGGAGCACAATATTGTGCAGTAATCCGAGGCCCAGCAATCCTTTGCCTTTACTTGGAAAGCTTCCCTGAGGCAGGATTGAAAAGGAACTAAGTTTTCTATTTACCAGAATAAAGGGACTAAGTTTTCTATTTACCAGAATGCTGGGGCCTGAGCCCAGCCAGGAAGAGGCGAGGGGTGGGACAGCTGTGTATTTAGACCAAGTGGAATCTGTGGGCTGTGTGGTGGTGTGGCCCCCCGCTGTCAGTCAGAACGGACCTCTGGCCACAGCGGAAAACACACCGTGGCGGACTAAAGCAGAGACTGGCAAATGACGGCCCATGGGCCAAGCCTGGCCCACTCCTGATTTTGTAAATAAAGCTTGATTGGAATATCACCATGCGCAAATGTCTATGTGTTACCTGTGACTGCTTTTGTGCAGAGTTCATTGGTTGTGACAGGGACTCTATGACCCAGAAAGCCTAACGTGTGTATTATCTGGCCCTGCAGAGTTTGTTAGCCATTAGAACGATGGAAAGGGCAACGGACTTGGAGGGTCTGAATTCTGGGTTGAGTTCTGGTGCATCTGTTTCCTATCCAGTGACCTTGGGCGTTGCTCTAGCCTCTCTCCAGGTCTCAGTTTCTTCATCTGTGAAATCCGGTGGTGATGCCAGCTGCCCAGTTGTCAGGAATGTTGAATAGATAATATATTTATTAAATGTCTCTGTATTCTCTTTAGTGGCTGTTTTTAGACATTGCAACATGTAACCTTAAGTGATAATAACTTCTTGCGTTAACACTGTACCATTTCACAAATAATGTACAAATTAACTGTACAGTGGTATTCCCTCGTGTCCTTTGAGCTATTGTTAAATATATTTTTCTACATATGTGGTAAATCCCACATCAACAGCTTTTTTTTTTTTTGCTTTAAAAGTCAACAATCTTTAAAGAAATTTTTAAACGAAAAAAATCTTTTATGTTGACCCAAATAGTTACATTTCTGTTGTTCTTGATTCTTCTTCAGATCTGAATTTTGATCTGAGGTGGCTTCCCTTTAGCTTAAAGAATTTCATTTAGTGTATCATGTAATGTCCTGCTAGCAGATAATTCTCTTGTTTTCTCTGTTTCTCTTTGAAAAAAAAAAAAAAAAACTACCTATATTTTCACTGGATATAGACTTTGGTTGAACACTTTTTTCTTTCAACATTTTAGATGTTATTCTGTTGACTCCTGGTTTTCATTGTTTCTGATGAAAGAATTCATCATTCTTTTTGTTGTTCTACGGAAGATATTTTCTTTAGCTACTTTTAACATTTTATCTTTAACTCATGTCAGTCGTATGAATGAGAGACATAGCCAGATGTGGTTTTCTTGGGCTATATACTCTTTGGAATTCATGAGATTCCTGGATCTGGAAAATTCTCAGCCATTAAACTTTAAAAGGTTTCTACCTCATTGTTTTCCTTGCTATTATCTCACAGTTCTCTGAACCTCAGTTGTATTCTCTCTCTCCCTGCCCTCTCTACCTATAAGTTCATGGCCAACTGTAAGAAATAAAATAGACAGAGCCTGCACCCTGTATCCAGTTTCCCCCAGTGATACTATCTCATAGGGCTATACCATAATGTTATAACCAGGATAATGACATTAATATAATCTACTGAGATTCTTCAGATTTTCTTAGTTTTACTTGTACTAACCCAGCATGTGTGCATTCATGTATTCACCACCACAGTCAGGATATACAACAGTTCTACCCCGTCTCTGTCTCTGGTGAATCCTCACACCTCTGGCCTATACCCCAGTTTGGTTTTTTTTAAAGATTTATTTATTTATGCATACAAGAACTGGGGTACAGGCCAGAGGTGTGAGGATTCAACAGAGACAGAGCAGGGAGCAGAACAGGCAGACTGACTGAAACACACTGCCGAGGGGAGCAGCGGGCAAGACAGGAGAGGTCTGCTGTACCAGTCACCTTCGTGAACTGAAGGAGGGATCGAACTTGTGCTGCAGTGGCTGCACTTTGCCTCATAGTGCATTGCTTAACCCATTGCGTCACCAGGGAGACCCCATAAACCCCAGGTCTTGTGTGCATAAATAAATCTTTAAAAAAAAGAAAAACAAAAAAAGATCCTTGTGTTGCCCTTTGTAACTACCACCACTTCCTTACACCCAGCCTCATCCTGTCCCTAACCCCTAGCAACCACTAATCTGTTTTCCAACTTCATAATTTTATCATTTCAAGACTATGGTATGTGACCTTTGGAATTAGCTTTTCTTAGTATAATTCCCTAGAAATCCATCCAAGTTATCATATGCATCAATGGTTCATCACAACTTTTTCTGACTGAGTTGTCTTCCACGTATACATATACTATTGTATATTTAGCCAGTCACTCATTGAAGTATCTGAATTGTTTCCAGTGTTTGACTATAACCAATAAAACTGCTATGAACATTTGTTCATGTATAGGTTTTTGTGTGAACATGTTATCCTTTTGACTCCAGGAAAAACTAAGGGGTACCCATGGACCCCATACTGTCCACACAGTTAAAACCCCATACACATAAAAGCAATGTAGTGAAACTCTGTGTGCCCAGAGATTTTTAATGATTCCAAGGGAATAGCGAGAGGGAGGAGAGGAGTAGGAGAGAGGGGATTTCAAAACATGGACTCTTGATCAAACTGTTACATCAGCCATACCCTCGTGGACAAACAGCCACAGGCAGGTCCCAAAGCAAAGCAGCCAACACCGAGAGCAGAGTCACCAGAACGAATCCAAGGCAAGTTCCTGGCAGGAAACACAAACGAGATTACACAAGGCCCAAACGGTTGGGCGAGGAGGAGAGAACAGAAGTTCAAATCTACAAGGTCAAGACGGTGGCGGCCATAGCCTTTCAAGAGAGGGGGATTGTCTCACCGGCCAACACCATAGCCAGGAACAGAGCAGCAGGTAGGGGCCAGCTGAAGGGATGCACGTGGGGCCTGAGCAGAAGCAGGAGCGGCAGTGGGGGACGGTGCCCTGGTGGCTCCTTGGCCCTGTCTCTCAAAGCCTCCCCTGGGGTTCTTCTCCACCACTGCGTTTCAGCTGTTCCCCTTTCAAGGCGTAGGGGGTGGAGCTGCCGGGCTCAGCTTGCTCCAGGCCCCTCAGCTGTCTTCATTCGGGAAGTCATTGGGCCCTTCGTGGTGAGACTCACAGGTCTTTTACAATTTCTCGGAGACGGGTGCCCAAGAGTGCAGCCGCTGGGTCAGATGGTGATTGTATGTTTACTGGCATGTTTTTTGTTCACTGATTCTTCTTTGTAGGGTTGTAGGAGACCAAACCAGATCTTTTGCCTGTGCTGAGAAAGCCAAACTCATGAGAAACATCTTTGCGCAGGATTTTGAGACTCAGGGGTCGGGAGTCCCAACGGCTCCCTGAATGGTGGGAGCCCCGGATTACACGTGGGGAAGGACTAGGAAAGGTGTGCAGGGCCTTACCTGTCCAGGCACGAGGAGGTGCCGAGCAGTCTAGGGGACCTGAGTTCAAGGTGCTTGACACAGGATGTTTTCCCAACGGTCAGCGGATGTTTGTTTCTGGCGGCAGTATCAACCTCACAGGGGCACAGAGGATTTTATTAGGGATGCCCCACAGTCAGGTTTCCAAGTTCCCAGGAATGAAGGTGGAGCCGGTTAACGGTTAATCACAAGGAGGGGAGAGGGAAAGAGAAAACAAAGGGTAGTTAGAGTTAATTACACTTATTCCTAATTTTTAGTCTGGGGGAGTTTTTGTTGCTGCAAAATAGAAGGGATGCGCTACAGTCTATCATTAAACTCTATGAATTCTTCCCTTCAGATATTGTATGTTTTAATTTAAAAAATTTCATTTTGAGTTTTCATTTCTCTATTAGATATTTGCATATTTTCCTCTTTTCCTGTAAATGCTTTAACATGCTTAAATAATTATCTTAAATTCCTTGCATGCATGCCTACATCTGGGTTATTTATGGGTCTTCTATTGATTGTTTCTTTTTGCCCGTTGGAAGATCACGTGTTTATGTTTCTTCAGATCTTGTCTTTAAGTGTATGCCAGACATAAGAAAAAAGCCTACTAGAGAATGAGATGGATATTATTCCCTCCAGCAAGGACTTGCCCTGTCTTCTATCAGGAAGCAAGAGGGTTAAGCTTTGTGGCAGCTCAGTTATAACTTAGGTAGTTTCGGTTTGTGTGGTTTCAAATCTGAGTAGGTATGAGGCCTCTCCCTCCCACAGAGGTAGTCTCTGAACAGGTAGTCAAGGACATCTGGCAATTAAGAAGTTTTTGGTTTTTTTTTTTTAAAGATTTATTTATGCATACAAGAGCTGGGGTACAGGCCAGAAGCGGGGGTGAGAGGATTCACCAGGGACAGAGTAGGGAGCAGAACAGGCAGATCTACTAAAATACACTGCTGAGGGGAGCAGTGGGTGAGACAGGAGAGGTCTGCTGCGCCGTGTGGGTCACCTCCCCAGTCGGGGGCAGGGATCGAACTCGTGCTGCAGTGGCTGCGGTTTGCTTCATAGTCCGTTGCTTAACCTACTGCGCCACCAGGGAGGGCCCTCTATTGGGTTTCTGAAGGACATTCTTTTTCACCAGAGCTACCACTGTCCATCCACAAGGCTTCTGTGATGTGATTTAAATTAAATTTATATATTTGGTTATTTAGATGGCCAAGATACAGTTCTTATCTGACTTATCTTAACTGGGGGGTCACCACCCCCCAGTTTCTGTCTCACAGCTCCCAGACCTTGGAACTTCCTGAACCATTAGAGCAATGGGAGCATCTTTTGTCGTGTCTGTCCTCCTGTCCTCAGGAGGCCAAGAATTGAGTTCTTAGGCAAACCACTGGTGTCTCAGAATTATTATCCCCTGAACATCAACAGAGCTTCTCTCCAGAAAGCCTTCCAGAACCTCTAGGCCAAGTTAGGCTTCTTTCACCACCCATGCTACACACACTTTCTTCTTGTTTTTGCCACAAGTCTGCAGAATGACCAGGGCTTTTAATGTCTTCTGTCTCCTCGTACCCCACTCACCACTATGCTCCTGAGGAACATGGACTGTACTGTCTTCCTTCTGTGTCCCTTCAACATATAATGGTTGCTATTTGGGTCAGAGCTAATATTTAATGAATGTTTGTTGAGTGAACAAACAAACGAATTTCTGGAGGAGTAGAGAGTCAGAGGAGTAGAGGGTCAACCTAGCATTTAGAACAGGGTTTTTCACTGCAGTTGAGCGATGAGCAGAAAGGGCTTTGACCAATACACCTTGTTCTGATAAGGAGACAGCAAAGTGATTACAGGCGTGGAAACAATATTGGCCTTGGTTGGCAGGGTGTGAAGATAGAGGAGAAGCGTATGTGGAGCATTTTATGTATATCTAGGATAAACTAAGACACCCTCGGAGAAGATTAGACACTTCCCATCAGAGAGGGACTGGATGAGAGTGCAGTGAGTGGCAGGTGACCCAGAGACTGCCTTCCTCACCTGTGGCACTTTGCCACCTACCTGCCCAATTTCACTTTGTAAACTCATTGCCGATATCATTCCCGTCTGCAAACAGTGCCAGAGCCAAAAGCCACACATGATAAAAATGAGGGTTCATGGGCCACCCATTCTGCAGGGACAAGATGGTCCCCATGTGTGAAGGGAATGGCTGTGCCTCCTCCTGGCATAGGAGACAGAGCAGATGGGGCAAGACGTGAAATCCAAGATACCGACTTTGACTTCTGTTTGGGCGCGAGGAGGATAAATGGGGACTGACTTCAGAGTTGAGTGGGCTTCAGGCAGCTATAACCTAGAGGGTCAGGTGACCCCTGCAGAGGGGACAGTGTGGGCAGGTGCTAGGCAACAGGAAAGCAGTGAGCATCTTTGAGGAACTGAAAGAGTAACGAGGAAATAGTCCATGAGGGCGGGGCCTGTGAAGGAGGGGGCAGGAGGTGGTTCAGTCTGGTAGGGATTCGGGACTCTTTGAAGTCAGTGCTGTTTGCAGATTCAGGGACGCTGAGTGCAGTGAATATTGATTGAACCAATCAAACGAGTGGAGGAGTGAGTGCCTACTGTCAGTAAAGAGATGGGAGCACACAGATGTAGAAATAGAGACCCAGTCATTCCTCTTATTGAAGAAGGGATAATGAAATCTTCTATCAGGACCAGAGAGGTTGAGAATTTTTCCTGGGCTGTACCAGGGGGATTAGGATGTTCCAGGCTGCAAAGGATTCTGGCCTCCCTGTGCCATTTCAGGGGAGAGGAGAGTAGGGAGGGCTGCTGGGTGGGGTGGCACACTCTGTGACCCTCACAGGGGGCCAGCTTCTCCCTGCTTCCACTTTCCACACTCCCCTCCCGGGTTCCTGCTGTCTGGACAGGGAAGAGACCCCCAACACAAGGGTGGAGGCGTCTCTGTGGTCAGGCAGCCCTGAGAGAGAGATGAGCCCCCCAGAGGGTTGGGTTATAAACAACTGCCCCAAAGAAGGCCTTTCGGGCTCTTACTGAGCTGCATGGCCCTCCTTAGCTCATGGACTTTAAGGTGAGGACACCTTCAAGGACACAAGGGCCGCCCCTCCGAGCTCTGCTTCCCTTCACTTCCCTCTCAGTTTGGAACCCAGACGTGTCCTGTTTCCTATACAGACGCGCGTGAGGTCTGCACAAAAACAGCTGAAGGAGGGCTGGGGTAGCGGGGTGAGGGAGCGGTGTGCTCAGCCAAGGTGACCCACCGGGCCAGGAGATGACAGCATGGCCTCGCATTCAAACTCCTTTCCTCCTCCCCATTGAAAAATTCATTTCTAGGATGACCGCCTGGGGTGAAGGTTTAGCCAGGAGAGTTTCTCACTGAAGTTAGAATAAACCCAGAACCCCCAAGATGCCCTGGAGGCTGTCCCTCTCCCAGCCCTGGAACCCACCCCCAACACACACACACACACTCACACTCACACTCAAACTCACACACACGCACACACACACACACAGAGCTAGGCCGTCCCCTTTCAGTTTCTGCCTGGAGCTCTTCTCTGTCCCCAGCTCCACCCTCAGGCTGCCCCAGCCCCTTGCCTCCAACAACTGCAGGTTTAAATGTTCCCTCACAGAGTCCTCCCTGCCTTCCCCCACTCTTCACCAAGCCTTGTCCCTACTGCCTTCAGAAATACCTTCTTTACTTTCCTGACCCTTTTTAAGCCTGTTCTCCACCCATCTGTGTGACTTTGACGTGCCTCCATCTTGCCTACTTCCAGGTGGGCCTCGATTAAACAGGCTGGGCTCCGTGTCAGCACCCCCAGCAGGCACCACAAAGGCAAGGGGATGCAATGTCTCTTTAGAGGGGGACAAAGTGATGACTCCAGTTGTACACAAGCACTGGCAGAAGATGGACCGTGCCCTCCAGGCAACGAACACCAGGGCTGTCTGCTGAACTCCCATCGATTTCTGGAATCTGTAGGTATGATCATTTGGGTCTTCTGAGACGCGAATACCAAGATGGGAATGGCCATGCCTGCAATTTACTGGAAAAATACCTGAGCAGGAGGAGGGAGAAAGAGGAAGTTAGGACAACCCTCAGACCACAGTATGGGAAGTGGAGGAGGGAAGAGGGGAAGGCCTACGACTGCTGTCCAGAGGAGTCCTGGGGCCATAGTTACCTGTGGGAGGAGGGGGATGAACGGGCCTGCCTTAGCATCACAGCGTAATCAGCTCTGGGCTGGGAGAAGCGGTAGTCGGGGACTCCGCACATCAGGGTTCACAGTGTGGCATCTGGGATGTCAGGCAACTGTGTGCCCCAAAGTAGAGATCAGAGGGTTAGTGGGTCAAAAGGGCCATAGCCCAGTCCTCTCCCAGTCCTCCCATCACCTCAGGCCCTATCGGGGAGAGAAACCTGGGGCCTGAGGAATTGCAGCCAGGCCCATTCCCAAGTTGAGGGTTGGGGAGCTGCAGGAGAGAGGCTGCTGCCCCCCACCCAGGCCTCCCTGCTTACCTGTCCCACAGCTGAGCTTCAGTGAAGCACTTTAACACCAGTGAGGGTTGGATGTTCTCAGAAGAAATCAAACCATGAAATCACTTTCGACACAAAAGCTCCATTTATTTTGACAAAAAAAATTAGTGCCCCACCAGCCCTCTGAAGTGTTGGGTGTGTCATGGACCCTATTACGTAGTATGTTCTATCCGTGGCTCTCAGGAGACGTGGGGCAAATCGTTTCCACATTTTTGGGTGTTTTTTTGTTTTGTTTTGTTTTCAACAGGCTTAAAAGATTGTGAGCATTTTGTACTGCCCAGTAGTTTCCATGTTGAGTTCTCCCAGAGACTGACTGTGCCAAATTGACCAGGGATGACACATAGCTGTGGCCCGAGGGCTCCATTTTTATCTCCTAAAAGGTTGAGGTTTAAAGAAAGGGAGGAGAAGAGGCTCGAAGATGTCAGCAGATGTGAACTCACGCAGACAAAAATAAACAGGGCGTTCTTGCTTCCTCTCTGCAGGCTCACACTCTCCGGTGGCGGGTCACTTCTCCTCCCAGGTAGCAGATGGGGAACTGACCCACGCCCAGATCCTCAGTTCACAATTTCTCTAACAGCTTCTAGGGTTTTCCTCAGGCTGCCCTTAAACCATGAGGGGGCCTCTTTCACAGCTCATCCCCCAGCCATGTGGATTAATGACAGTGTCACAGACACTTTTGAAGTTGCTGTACACATGTAGCACAAATGTCCCTCATTCCTTTGGCATTCTGGAGTTCTCTGCTACTTTCTTACCCCAGTAAAATAGATCCAGCCCCCAATTCTTGATTGGGGGAAGCCATGGTATTGGGAATATCTGGTGTTAGAATTAAAAGTCTTAAAGACGAGACACAAGTCTTTTGACAGCATTGCTTGTGTGGATGGTTATTCCAAGGGAACAATCTTATTCAGCTAAATTTATGAGCATCAATACTCACTGTAGCCAAAATTGAAAACTGTCCACAGGTAGGGGGCTGGTTTCATCAGCCATGGCATACCTCTACCATAAGCCATGTTTTAGGCTCTCAGTTCTTAACCTTTTTGGATCCCTCAGAGGATATGAGAAAACCACCAGCCGTCTCCCTGGGAAAATAAACATTATGTACTTTTATGTAAAATTTAGCACTTCATTTCAGGAAATCTATGGATGCCCTGATGCTCAACCACATGCCCTTATTTTGAAAAAACTATCTAATGATATGTACTCAGTGACACAGATTAAGTAGCAAGAAGACCACCACATAGTAGGTAGAATATGATCAAACTTTGTAACACAAAACTCATTTACATACATACATGTGTCTGTACATCCATACAGATGGCTGTCATGGAGACACACCATTCAGATCTCTTTTCAAGAGGAAAGTTGGCAGTGGCGTGGGGAGCACAGTGAGCTGAGAGCCCCCAGCTGCAGCAGGAAGCTGAGGTCACTCTCTCCCGGAAGGCTCCAGCCAGTGACTAAGCACAGTGGGCACCAGAGTTGTCACACTGTCTAGCACAGCGCCCGCCCAGGGTCCGCCCTTGGAGCTGAAGCTCCAAGTTGGGGGTGGTTGAAGGTCGCTTAGAGTTTGTTACAGTCCGAGGTGCTCCCACCCAGCCCCTCCATCCTCCTTCCTTCTTTCTCTGCCCCAACAGGTGTTGGACTTGATTCACAGTGTTTCTGCTCTCCCTCCTAGTCCTGATGGCGTGCCCCTTTATGCTACGGTGGTATTCTGAATAAGTCAGTTGAACTTGAATTTGAACTTTCTTGGCTTTTGCTTCCCAAGGGCCTGTCCTGACTTTGATGTCTTTCAATATATTTGTCCTGCTTTTCTAGTTTTTGTCAATTAAAATTACTTTTGTCACTGGAAAGCATGTTTTCTTTAAAACGTAAGTAGACGGTTGACCCTTGAACAATGCAGGGGTTAAGGATGCTGATCCCCCACAGTTGAAAATCTGTTTATAACTTCATTTCCCCAAAACTGTACTAATAGCCCGTGGTTGATCCAAAGCCTTACTGGCAACAAACAGTTGATTAACACATATTTTGTATGTTATATGCTATATTCCTACAATATGATTTAAAATCACAAGATTTAGGTCATTATGATTTAAAGTCATAAGAGCATGTACATTTCCAGCACTAAACTTATCATAAGGTCACATCGTGTTTACATGACACTGCCCGTAAGTAGACTCGTGCAACACCACCTGTCCTGTTCAGGCCTCAACTGTATACCCAGGTGCTGTCTCTATACTCAGATATGCTCTGTAAATTTGAAGCCCCATGGGTCATAGCATTTATTTGCGTCACAAAAACTGGGTGTCACATTTACCTGCAACAGCTGATCTCACACCCCACAGAGAGAGCATTCTTAGCAGCAGCAAAGCTTCCTACAGCACATAAACAGAGCAGGTTGGTGGCGCTCTTGCTTGGGCCCAAATGAGATCATTTAGGGAAACTCTTAGCTGGTGCTCCATAAATACCAGCTAGTATTACCATATTGTAAATACCTAGTACCGTACTCTTGCAGTCATTCAACAGTAATTAATTGCACACCAGAGTAGCAGGGTGGACAAGAGAGACCTGGTCCCCAGCCTCCCAGAGCTGACAGTCTGCTCAGCCCTTCTGTGGGCACCCAGGGGTGCTGGGAAAGAAGGCCTGGTTCTCGTTCAGGCTTTGCGGGTGGTCGCCTGCTGATACACACTGGAGGCGCTTCAGGGGCCACAGTCACTGAGTGATCACTCGGGAGGTTTGGTTTTGAGATGCGCCCAGAGCAGAGCTGTCTGGGGCCCCATCCCAGAACCACTGCTTCCTAACTACAGAAAGTTAGGTAAGTTCTTTACTTCCTCTGGGCCTCAGTTTCCTCATCTGTACAAAGCTTCAAGAGAATGAAATGCTGTCTTAGAGCGTGCAAGGAATGGTGTTGGGCCTGAGGTAGGACTTGGCCAACCAGCAGTTCTGACACTGGCCCCAGCGAGATGGCAACCAGGGAAGGCAAGGCAGGCCTGCAGAGTACGGATGAAGAAATCCCGGTGGCCAGGCCAACTCAGCAGCATGGCGGGTTTGCAAGGCTCTTCCTCCCTCAGGGTGTATTCTGCAGGGTGGCAGGATGGCTACCTTTCCACACAGGCGTGGTGTGGCTTCTGAGTCACCCATTGCTCTGGTATATGGAAAAATGAAGGCATGGATGCAGCCTAGAGGTCTGGGAATAGGGGGTGGTGAGGAAACCCCTGAAACATCCAAAGAAACATCCAAAAGAATGAGGCCTGTGCATGTGAACTGATGTCCAAGAGCATTGTTAAGTGCAAAAAGCGAGGGCAGTGCACTTCTTCTTTTTTTTTTTTTTAAAGATTTAATTATTTGTGCCTACAAGCACTGGGGTACAGGCCAGAGGTGTGGGGGATGAGAGGACTCACCAGAGACAGAGCAGGGAGCAGAACAGGCAGATTAATCGATGTACACTGCTGAGGGGAGCAGGGGGCGCAGCAGGAGAGGTCTGCTGTGCCTTGTGGGTCACCTTCCCAGCCAGCGGCAGGGATTGAACTCGAGCTGTAGTGACTGCTGTTTGCCTCATAGTGCGTTGCTCAACCCACTGCGCCACCAGGGAGGCCCTGGCAGTGCACTTCTACTTGCTGTACTTAAAAACATGTCATGTCTTGTGCTTTGCACTACGATGGCAATTGTCTCTGGAGGGGGTCCCTGTGGCTGGGACTCAGGGTGGGAAGGCTGCCTTGGTCTTGCTGTGTGCTTACTTACACTTTTGAATTTAAATCACATATAAGTGTGTTTTTTAAAGAGTAAGCAGAGGTTGGAGCTGATTCAGAAGCCAGCACTGCAGTTCATTCTGTCCTGTTAAACGTTTTTGCTGCTCTCCATGCAGATGGCCGGGTTGGGTCAGGGCCAGCAGGCCGCCTCCCTCCCCTGAGGGTGTGTGGGGAGCCACGTGGGGCCCTGTGGTCGGCACATGCCTCCAGCTGGGTCTTCCTGTGTGGCAGAAGAGCCGGGGCGAGGGGCTGAGACTGTGAAGAGCCACCCAGCGACCTGGCAGCGGCAGCGTGCGCTGCACAGAGGCACGGTCCAGGGTCTGGGTCTGGCCTGGGCAGCTTTCCAGGGCAGAGACTCATGACACAAAGGCTCATTGTAAGCACCACGAAAGGACCTTCATCGAAGCTGTTCTCTCCATTCACGGGGCAGTTCTACAGTGGAGCTTGGGACCAGAGCCGCCCAGGTTCAGGAAACAGATTTGGAGGGGCGAACGTTTCCTGGCTTGCTCTAGGCATCAGTGGGATGGAAAGAGCCCAAAGGATCCTAGGTTAATTCTTCATCCATCTGATTGGCTGAAATATAAAGACCCTTTTCAGAGCTCCCCCTGAAGTGGCTCTTCAGCTTTGGGACACACACAGCATTGTGCGGGGGACATTCCCTGTAGCCAAGCAAAAACGATAGAAAGGCCCTTTCAGTTAACTGCAAAATAAGCAGGGCTTTGTCCAAAGACAGGGCCCTTTGCCACACAGGCCCCCTGGGAATCCACAGGCTGGCTGACACTGTTCACTGCCTATAGGCTATTAGATGAAGGTTTTTCAAATTCCTTCAGTAAATGTTTCTTTTACACTTATATAAGAAACATATATGTGGGCTCTCTTAGCCGTTCCCAGGTACCATCTACCTGGGAGTCTTTATCCTTTTTTTCCTAAATAAACTTTTCTTCTGAGACAAAAGAAAAAAAAAAGAAACATATATGTATGTAGGTAAACATGTGAAGTCAAATATCCTTTACATTCAAACATGCATATACACATTTTTATTTAGCTATACTCTTGACTAAGTAAGATACATGTGATGCAAATCAAAGATTTGCAATGACTTACCAAGTCACAGGGATTAACAATACAGCCTCCTTTCTTTGCTTCCCCAAATGTGGGTCACCGTTAACTTCAATTAATTTTTTCTGGTAACACCTGTAATTCCTTTTCTAGTGTGACTCATTCATCAAGCATTTGGAGAACCCCTGTCATGTGCCAGGCACTGTTTTGGGATATAGCAATGAACAAAATGGGCAAAGAAATTTGAATTCTAGTGAAAAGACAGGGCATTTGCTGGGGTGTCAGGTAGCGATGGGAAGGGAGAAAGGGGTGTCCGGGAGAACTTCCTGGGGTAGTGACTGTTGAGTAGAGACCTGAGGATTATAAGTGTGGGAGTCTTTGTATGTTAGCAGAGTAGGTTCTAGGCAGAAGAAATGGCAACTCCCTTGCCCATTTTAGTTACTCTGTACTTGGCAAAACCCAGTCTCCTTAGACCCAGCTCTCCACCCCTCATCTGTGCAGCTGTGGCTAGGGAGAAGCATGCTGGCTAGCCCAACTGGAAGTCGCTGGGGGTGGGTGAGGAGGGAGGCGGGATCAGGGAGTGTGGGTCTAAGTGCCCATGCCCAGCTAGCATGGAAAGAGAATAATTTGCACAAGAGGACCCGGCTGGTGTCTGTGGCTCCTGCGCCAGGGTCCCAGCTGTTAGACCTGACATCCAGGAAGAGGCTCTGGGTTTGCTAGACTGCAAGGGCATGGCCATGCGTTCCCAGCATTTTGTCAGCTCCATCCCCAGTACTGCAGGTCAGGCCAAGTGGGTGCAGCCTTCTGATAGATGTCCTCACACGGGGTCACTAATCTCCCTAGGAATAAGGAGCCACCAAGGCAGAGTTTTTATTGCTTCACCAAGGACCTCAAACGTGCGCTCTGAGGAACAACGGGACTTTGTCCTTCCCCAACTTTCAGAGGACTCAGTCTCCTGAGCTTGCTATGCTGATCACGTTGGCTTGGATCCCGCCCCCTCGGTGTCTTAGTCTTCCTACCTGTCAAAGAGAATGCCTGGTCACCCACGGGTGACACCCCGGTGCTCCAATCGTGCACCGGGTAGATGGCCAGTCCGGGTCCGGGCAGAGGCGGCCCCAGCAGCAGCGGGAAACTGAGGCACGGTGGGACAAGGGGCGCATGGTGGTCAGAATCCCGCAACCTCCAAGCTTCCACTCTCGAACCCACAAGCCGCCCAGGCCCCCGGGCAGCGAGCTCCGCGCGCGGAGGCCCCCAGCCCAGCGCTGCCCGGGTCGGGGTCCGACGGAAGTCAGGAACCGGTTCGGGACTCGCAGGGGCCGACGTTGGCGGGGGAGGGGGAACCCCGGCGTAATTCCCACGCTGAAGAGCGGGAGCCGCCAGTCGGACTGTCCTGGTTCCCCAGCCCGGCCGGGGGCGGGCGCCTCGTCACCCCGCCGGGCCCCGGAGCAGGCCCGGGACGCCCTCCCGCCGGCCCGCCAGCCCGCCCCCGCGCCGACCCCGCCCCTCGCCGGCCCCCGCCCCTCGCCGGCGCCTCCGCCCCTCGCAGGCCCGGGACGTGCCCGGTCGGCTGCCGAGGCGCGGGGACGGCGCTCGGCGCCCTCACTTCCGCGTCCCGCCGCCCTCCGGCCTGCGCGCGCCCAGCCACCGCCGCCATCGGACAATAGGCTGCCCGCCCGGGTCGCCGTGAACTTCCTGCCGCGGCGGCCGCCCGGCCCGCACGCCCTCTCCGCGTCGCCGGGATCGCAGCTCGGGGCCCCGAGGCTGCAGCGAGGCCCCAGCGTCCGGGACGTGCCTGCGCCTCCGGCCTTCGCCACGCCTTTGCCTTTGCTCCGCGGGACTGGCGGGCTGCCTCTGCGCGCTGGGGCCGCGGAGCCGGCAGCTGCCTTGTTGTGGGTTTCCGAGTTTGGTTGGTTAAGGAGGATGTGATTTTTTTTTCCGTATATTTTATTTTCCTTTTACGATTTGAAAAACAGAACTCTCTATAGCAAGCTGGGACCGTGAAGCGCCACCAGTAGCCCTCCACGTGGACACCCCGGAGGGGAAAGGGAGTTGGAAGCAAACTTGGTCCATCTGGCCTTGAGGCCTCAACTTCACCCGGACTCTTAAGACCTGGGGTCATGACTCTCAGGGTGGGCAGGTGGAAGGCTTTACCTGCCCCTGTCCCGGGCTGGACTTGAGCTCCCACCCTGGCCAGCAGCTCCCTTTCCCCACCCACCTACCTACACACTCATACCTGGCACCTGGGCTGGGCCCGGACACCGGTCTGCATCATGGATAAGTATGATGACCTGGGCCTGGAGGCCAGTAAATTCATCGAGGACTTGAACATGTACGAGGCCTCCAAGGATGGACTCTTCCGAGTGGACAAGGGTGCAGGCAACAACCCGGAGTTTGAGGAAACACGCAGGGTGTTTGCCACCAAAATGGCTAAGATCCACCTCCAGCAGCAGCAGCAGCTCCTGCAGGAGGAGGCTCTGCCCAGGGGGAGCCGAGGCCCTGTCAATGGCAGGGGCCGCCTGGGTGCACAGGCTCCCCAGGAAGCTGGAGTGGGCAGCAAGCAGACCATGGATGGTGCAGCCAAGCCCCCTCTTGCTGCTTTGACAGTGGTTCCTGGGACATCCACTTCCGTCGCCTCTGGGCAGCCCTCACACCTACCCCAGGAACAGAGGACCAGGCCATATGCCCGTAACATGAGGAATGGAAGCCAGGACTGTGGTTCCAAGGAGAGCCCAGCAAATTCGGAGACGTCCGCCTCCCATCGCCCCTGTGAGGATCCTTCCTGCCTTACCCATGGAGACTATTATGACAACCTCTCCTTGGCAAGCCCTAAGTGGGATGAAGAACCACGGATCTCCCCCGGCATCAATCCAGGTGTAGGGAGCGGGTGGCCTCGTGCCCCAGGGAGTGACCCACAACTGCCCAAACCCTCCAGGAACCATCAACTATACCAGCCACAGGTCTCCCTGAGCTCCAGCAGCCAAGATGGTGTTGGTGACCACAGCAGTGAGAAGCCAGCGGGTCTTTGGACCACAGCCTCTTCCCAGCGGGTGAGCCCAGGCCTTCCTTCTCCGGGCCCAGAGAATGGGGCCTTCTTGGGGCTGGCTCAGCCTCGAACCCCTTCTTTCTCAGCACCCGTGGCCCTGAGCTGCTCCAGTCAAGGAGGTCTTCCAAGAACAAGCTCAGGCGTGGGGAGTGAGGTTTCAGACATGATGCCCAAACCCACTGTGGAGCGTCCACCTTGGTTCCAGGATGGACCCAAATCGTACCTTTCTGGTTCTGCCCCGGCATCCTCACCAGCCAGCATGGACAACTTGCAGGCGGTCGCTGTCCCTGGCCTGGGTCCCAAGCCTGGCTGCACAGACCCTGGCGTCGGTCCCAAGCTCAGCCCCACCAGCCTTGTCCATCCAGTGATGTCCACCCCGCCTGAGCTGTCTTGTAAACAAGGTCCTTCTGGCTGGCCCCCTGATGGCAGCTTGGGGGCTGTGCTCCCAGAGAGCCCCAGCCCTCCCAGAGTGAGGCTGCCCTGCCAGACCCTCATCCCAGGCCCTGACCTCGGACTTTCAGCTGCTGAATTGAAATTAGAAGCCCTCACCCAGCGTCTGGAGCGAGAGATGGATGCTCACCCGAAGGCGGATTACTTTGGTAAGTGTGAGGCTGTGGAGTTGCCCACAGTAGGTGTTGGGGTTCCTGAGACAGAGGGATGTGTTCCCTGCTCGGGATGCTGTAGCTCTCCTTGAGTGCCCTGCCTGCGTTTGGTTTGGTTTGGGTTTTGACTTCCTCTCTCAGCTGTTTCTTCTGATTTGGAAACTTGGAAGCTTCCTCGCTCAGAAAGCAGACCTTGCAGCTGGGGGTTACTCATGTGTGTGGGGTAAAGTGGGGTGGGGTGGCCACGACTGCGCTCAAAAAGGGGAAATACTGTGACTTTGGATCCAAGAGCTTCTGGGGTGACTTAGGACCTCTTGTAGCGGAAACTAGACAGCTTTCTCAGGTCCTAGGCCCCCTGGGTGTCCCGTCCTTAATAATAGGCTGGCTGTTTGAGGCCAGGGGTTGGGCACGGCACATCTCTACAGCTGTGTGTGTCTGCCTACCTGTCGGTACTGTGCATCGTGGAGACAGGTGAAACACACCTTCTAGAGCAGCGCTTCCAAAGTTCAGTCTCTGGACCAGCAGCAACTCTTTGCTTGGAAGCTGGCTAGAAATGCAAACCCAGACTGTCAGACACTCTGGGGTGGAACCTGGCAATCAGCATTTTCACCAGCTAGCCAGGTGATCCTGACTTCTGGGGAGATTTGAGACCTGTAGATTAGGTGCCTCCTAATCCCGACCCAGGCTTTGGCCAGCAGCCAGGTAGCACCCACCTCCAAGACTCTCGAAAGGATAGAAGATGCTTCCTTGCTGATTTCACTCAAACTGGCAAGGCTTTTTTGTTTTCTTTTTTAAACCACAAAGTCTCGGAGACTGCTGGCTTCAGCTTTTTTCCTCCACTGAATTTGAAGACAACAAGAAAAAAGCTCAGTTCTGTTGAGTAATGATGTACTAGTGGTCTCCTAGGGTGCTAACGTGAAAGGCAGCCTATTTTTAGAAGAGTCTGAGGGTTTTTGGTTTTGCTCAGTTTTGAACTCTGGATAACTGGGGTCATGCTTTCCCCATCTGCGTCATGAGAGCCGGTGGAAGCCGAATCTTTGGGGGGGCAGCTCTGCCCAGTGGAGGAGGGCAGGGGCAGGACGGGAAGGCTCTGGAAGGAGAGGATGGCCGGCTTGCTGCTCTCAGCCTGTCCTTACTCTGAGAACGAACGATTTTGTTCCAGAGTAACAGGCGCCCCTACTAGCCTGTGTTCTGGTTCCTCTGAGACCCTCTTGGAAAGCAGCTCCTCGCCACAGTGGGCAGGGGCCGGGGTGCCTGTTGGTTTGAGTTTTGGAGCCCGCAGCTCCGTCTCCTCTGCAGACCCTCTTCCCCTTTGAGAATCATACTTAAGTGGAACTAATATTGTGGTTTTAAAACAGAAACGTTTGTTTAATTTCAAGCTCATTCAACAATAAAGCAGCAGTTTTATTTTCTCGGGGAGGCAAGTTTAAGCAGTGGGTGGGAGTGGCTGTGTCAGCTAACACCGTTCTTTCATCCAGCCTGTGTTCACTGAGCAACCGCCTTGGGCCAGGAGCTGTTCAAAGCCTGTGGGGACAGAGCGAACGGGACAGACTGAACCTCTGCTTCCCCAGACAGTGCGGTGGAAAGGCCAGAGATGAAGAAAATAAACCAGCAGGTTCTAGGGAGAGAAATAGAGGCAGGTTGGCCCGAAAGTCAGAGGCAGGAGGGTGCTGGAGAAATTTCAGTTTTAAGTCAGGTGTTTCGGGAAGGCCGTGGCATTGAACAGACATGAAGGAGGGGAGGGAGCGGACCCTGCATCTGTCCAGGGAAAGGGGGTCTCAGCAGGGCAGACGGCAAGAGCAGAGGCCCTGGGGCTGGGGCAGAGGTGGGTGCTGTGCTCACACTAATTGTCCGTGGCATCAACCTGAGGAAGCAGGTTCTGCCGTTTGTCCATTTCACCCATGAGGACACTGAGGCTCAGAAGCAGTAGGTGACTTTATCTGAATTCTTACAGGCGGTACTGGGTGTAGCGGGGGTTTGAGCCCCACTGTACACCTGCCGTGCTACCCAGCCTCACCCAGCAGATGTGAAAACATCTCTTTAAAAGTCACTCATTAATTTTTATGTCTTTTTAAATTGAGGTGAGCCTCACATAACATAAAAAGAGCTCATGAAACGGGCAGTTAACTGCAGGGAGTACATTTATAATGTCGTGCTAACATCAGCTCTGTCTAGTTTCCAAGCGTGTTCATCCCCGCAAAGAGAAACCCTGTACCCATAAAGCAGTTGCTCCCCACTTCCTTCTCCCAAGCCCCTGGCAGCTACCCCTCTGTGTTCTGTCTGTGCATTTACTATTCTGTACACTTTGTATCAGTGGAATCGTTTGGTATCTTGACAAGCTTTACACTCACGTAGGCGATTCCAAAGATGCAAAAACAGATGCAGGAAAAAGCGAATCCCTCCCCACGTCCCAGCGGCGTGGCTGCGGAGCACGCCCAGAGTACGTCTGCTGTCACAGTGCCGGCCGGCTGTCCACCTGCTCTTTGCTTTCCCTGCCGACGTCATGGCTGGCATCTGCCTTAGTCACCGCCGTGCGCGTGCATCCGCACCCACGCCTGCAGCCCTCGCTGTGAACCTTTGCAGGGCCCACCTGCAAGGTGCTGCGTGGGTGTAGGGGAAGCTCCCAGGAGCGGGAATGCGGAGCCAGGGGCTCGGTGTCCTTTCAGCCGTGCCCTGTCTCTGCAGAGCTCGTGCCAGTGACCGCACCGCCCGTCGCCTCGGAGGGGCTGCCCCGCACCCCCGTGGTAGCCGAGTTCTGTCTGTTCTCTGTGACTGCCGAGAGGCGGTGGACCAAGTCTCGTCTGAGCTTCTGGCTCAGTCAGTTCTTGGCCTAACCCTGTGTGGGCCCTTGAACAAACCCTGTGCTCTTCCAGGCCTCACCCCTCATCCCTGGAGTGCGGTGGCTAGAGCAGTGGAGGGGCCTGCCACGCTGATGCCTACCCCTCCAGGCCTGGTGTTAGCTGTCTAGCATGGTGTGTTTATCAATGATGAGATGTCACTTCCAGATAGAATATCCCGTGGAGCAGGGCTCTTGCCAGAGAGGGTGAGGGTGGTGTGGCCGTGTAATTCCAGCAAGGTCAAGGAGCGCTTCGGGTGGGTCACCTAGACCCCATCCTGGGTCAGACAAAAGGGGTCCCTGTGGATGTTTGACTTCGTGCAAGGCCTCATGGCTCTTTGCCACCACCTTGGAGAGCTCTTAGGTTTGAAGACACCTGGGTTTCCAGCCGTTGATGAGTTCATCACAGAGACTTTTCTGGCCCTTCCCAGATGCCTCGTGGGTATGTACAGTGTGGTCCTAGGGAGGCAGTGTGTCTCCCTCCTCTGTGCTTCAGAATTTAGCATGCAGGGGCCTTCTGAAGGTGTGCTGTAGGGGCCCTCCCCTGCAGAAGGAAGGGAAGGAAGCAGGAATGGGAGAGGGGACCTTCAGTCCCTCTCAGACCTGCGGTGCGGGCCTGACAGTTGAGCTGACAGGCAGGGAGCTGAGGAGCTGGAAAACCCTTCAGAGTTGCCCTGAGTTGGAGCGAGGTGGCCTGGCCCTCGCATTCCCCCTGGGGTCAGCCATCAGATGTGCGTGCCTGGGAGGGGTCACCTTGGGGCCGGAGATTGCAGCTGTGGCGGTGTTGGAAGGGGCCGGCAAGCGAGGGCTGCCTCCGCTGCTCCCCCAGTTTTGGGGCCGCTCCCTTGGTGCCGGCAGATCTGGGGCCCGTGGCAGTCTCCCGCTGTCCTCGCAGTCCGGCGGGTAGGACCCCTCACCGTGGCGTGGGCACCATGATGTTAGCCAGCAGCTGTCTGCTCAGTGCCCGTGGCGCGCCAGGCCCGGGAGGCACTCTGGGCACTGCTGTCAAACTTCCACGGCCCGCGCTGTCATTCTCTCTCTGCTCACCGCGAAGTGGACTTGCTCAGCCCGCACAGGTGCAAGCGGTGGTGCCGCCACCCCGCTGGGCTCTGGCTGTGCGCCCCGTGTGACTGGGTGTCTCTCAGGCCCGATTTAGATGCTTTCTCTCTGCCCCTCCAAATTCACTTTCCGCCCAACCACCTCAGAGGCATCAGTGGGTTCCCTGTTCTCTTCAGACCTTTTCTTGGGACCTGCAGTCCCCTGTGTCTCCCCCACCCCCTGCTGTGGGTGTCTCTGGAGGATCCGTTGATCCCAGGGTGTCCTTGACTCAGCAAGTGGGTGGGGGGTCCACACCCCCAACTGCGCGGAGAGAGAAGAGACTGACACTGTCTTTGACTTGCCTGTCTTCAGTGGCTGTTCCTGCTGCAGTAGTGAACCAGGCGATGGTGGTGACTGGGCCCACTTTGCCTGGAGCCTGCACACAGGCTGGACGCCTCTGGGGCGCGGCCCTGTGCCTGCCAGGGGCCGGGAGCCTGAGGAGCCTGGTTTCACTTTATTGTGTTGAGGCTAAGTTAGCAGTCCGAACAAGAGACACAAAATGTCCTCCTGGCTGCGCCTTTGCACCTGAAGTCTCTTAAACCTTGTGCTCCCCCCGGTCTTCGTGACCTGCTAACATTGAGCTGACGTTAGCAACAGATGCTGGAAATAAGGAGCTTATTGCCAGCCTTGAATGACAAATGGAGAGCAGTCTCAGAGCGTTTTCCTATAAAGGAAAGAACGTGGACCAGCCCTGGAGAAGAGCAGCCCTTCAGAATTCCGGAACAGGGGCTGGTGTGCACTGCACAAGCCCCGGGGACCACCAAATATCCAGTGTGTCAGTAAACTGAAGCCTCGTGCTGCAGTGGAAGAAGGTGGCGGGCCACTCCCCACACGTCTGTCCGGGCAGCAGGCGTGGCTGAGTGCAGTTACCCGGGAACTCGCATCCAGGGCCTTCGGGAGATACTCTGTGCTCACTGGGTTACTGACTTCAGACGGCTGTTGCTGCAGGCACCCTTCTGAGCCTCCAGGTAACCACCGTAAATGACACCCAGGACGTTCGCTCTGCCTGCCCCTGAGGGGGCATGCCGGAGGTTGGGACAGCCCTTTCCAGGTTGGGCATGTACGTGCGTCCTCAGCAGACCGGGTGGCCTCCCTTCCTACCCACGATGGCGTATAGTACTTACTTTGTCGATGCGTAATTACCCGTGTAAACTCACAAAGTGAACACCCTGCAGTCACCAGCACCCGCCGGGCACCCCGCTCTCGTGCCCCCTGGCAGTCACCGCCACCTTCTGAGGCTGTCCAGTGTCTTGGCTTCTGAGAGCAAATGTGTTTTTGAGCAGTCCTGTGATTTGAAGCAGCTTTAAAACCTTCAGAATGGTGTGTTTGGGAAGCACTGCAGCAGCTTTGGGGAGGAGGGGAGTATGTGTGGGCGATCGGGAAGCCTCTGGGTCTGGGCTGGGGAGGAGCAGGTGCTGCCAGCGGGGCCGGCCAGCCCACCGCCTGGGTTGCCTGTGTTCTCTGAAGGGGCAGACTTGTCGTCACATACTTTCACCCGCGGGCCAGCTCCCCAGCAACGCGCTCTTAGAGACTTCACAGGGGACGCAGGTGGCTCCGGAGCTTCCCCGTGGGGTTTATCTGCTCGTGCTGTCTCCATGTCAGGAGGTGCATCTGTCAGGTCTCCGCCACGCCCTGAGCTTTGGGGTCCACGCTGTGGGAAGGAGACGGGGTCACACTCAGCTCTTACCATCCCCCAGCCCTGCCACGCTCGCAGCGCCTGCCCCACCGGCCCCTTGCTGGTGCTCCCCACCCCAGGACTTGGGCTTGCCGGTGCCCAGGAGTCCTGGTCGCACGGTGCGGTCCTCACCTGTGGCCTCTGGGGCGGGGGTCCCCAGCGTGTGTGCCTGGGCTCCTCCTGTGCTCTCTGGAGGCCCCCCCCCCCCACACCGGGTAGCGAGTATCTGCTCTGTTCCTTTGTGGCTGGGAAAGAACATCATGTTTTTCCATCTAATTCTTCTGCTCGTTCCATTAATAATCCAGAGTGTGAAGAGGCCTTTGACATCGCCGTTCTTGCCAGAGGTTGGTTTGTTTTTTGTTATTTTTTTACATCTGTGGATTTATGACTCTCACAAAGGAGATGGAACTGTGGAAGAAAGACAGGAACTGGGAGCCGGGGGGCCCGGTGCTCTGGGTCTGACCCTCCCAGCCACCAAGGCTGTGACAGTGGGTGCCCCTCTCCCCCCGTGCTGCGCCCCATTGCGGTGGTTTTGGGCACAGTCAATTGCCTGGATCTTAATTGATCAGGAAACATTGAACTGGGCAGGCAGCTTTGTTGGCAGTGAGGAGGGCCTGCAGCAACTGGCTGAACGGCCTGGCATCCTGCCCTCCTCCCATACCTCTGCAGAGTTTAACCACTGCTTTTCACTTTAGTTAGGGTTACGTTTTCTATTGCAAATGATAGTCGTTGGTACTTGAGCGTCTGGACGGTGCAAACAGTTAGGGTAAGAGGCTGAATCACGGACAGGCCTGCCGCCCTTAGGGTCATCAGCTTCAGATTGTCTCTGGTTTGCAGTGGAGTGCAGTGTGGGAGTCCATTGCGGGGCTGGGTGTGGCATGCTCTGTGGTTCTTGGGTCTTTGGCCAGATGTGGAGGTGTTTGCTGAGCTAGAGGCTGTTTTGCTCGGAAGAGCGCGTCTGATGCAGGTGAGATTACGAAGGACGAATGATATCCTTCAGGGAACAGCCAGGCCTGGCCCGCTCCTGGCGTTACGGGGTCACCAGCCCAGAGGCCTGCTGAGGTGCACGTCCTCATTAAACGTGGGGGCCTCCGTAGAAGGACGGCTGGCAGCGCGGCCCTTGTTTTGCGGGTGCATTCCAGACCTCCTCTGCAGGCTCCTGTGGTGTCCTCCGCAGGGCTGGGTGTCAGGCCTGGTCACGGCCACAGGAGCGTGGTCTCGGCTTCGGGCACGGCCAGGGCCCTGCTGCCTGTTGAAGGAACGGAGGGGCTTCAGTTCGGGTGTGAAGGGGGTGCAGGGATTTCAGCTGGGCTTCTGGCTCTGAGATAGTTTTGCTGAAATTTGTTGAGTAATTGCCCTGTGCCAGCACTTTTCTAAGTATCTCACTGTATTAACTTGTTTAATTCTGCCAACAACCCTACCTTTTGACCTCCCCTTTATGGGAAACTGAGGCACACAGACCTCCAGCAGCCTGCCTGAGGCATGTGTCAAGGGTGGTGACACACGCCATGCTGCCTGCCCCGGAGCACATTGGCTTTCTGACCAAGGGAACTTCAGGGGGGCTGTGGCCCCGAGTGCACTGGGGTGAGGTCTCCCCCTGCTCTAGTGGGGCAAGGAGGAGGCAGGGTGTGGAGGGACGTCTGAGCTTGCTGGAGCTGCTGAATTGCACGTGTGCCAGGGCGGCAGCGGCTGCTCGTGGGCCAGATGCCGGTGCCAGCTGCTCCCTGCCGGGCACAGTGGGGCCAGGGCGGCTCAGAGGATGGACACACGCCGCCCAGTGTCTGGACTGCCCGTGGCCCTTCAGCCTCTGATTTCTCGTGCTCCTCTGGAGGGGTGGGCGTGGGTGAGTGGGCCATGACGTGGGGGTGCCTATGTGACAGTGCTGAGAGTGCCGGCTCCTGCTATCTTGGAGCAGCCAGGATGTCCTGGTCAGCATTAACTTCAGACTATGCGAGGAGCTGCTTAAGACCTAACATCAGATGAAACGATGTTTTAGAGTCCATCTGGCACATCGAACAGAAACCTTACCCTAAAACAAAACAGGCCTCCGGCACTTCCAAGGCACGTCGATGGCAGGGCAGCCCTTGCCAGCAAATATTTATATCTCCTCCAGGTTTTGTTTTTCATTTGTCCCCTCCCAGGGAAACCAGCTGGTCATAGAACCTCCGAGTCACGTTGGAAGGCTGGAGACTTTCTGCTTAAGTGTTTCAAAGGGAATACTTTAAGATCCATAGCCAGGTTATTTTTGAGTTTTGAGAGCCCTGAGTTTAGACTTGCCAAGTTCCATCCAAGTTTCTCGTTCTGTGACTCAGCTTTGGGTGTCCCAGGAGATTGAGAACTGGTTATTCCCAGTTACTGGAAGCTGGTTGGGAATGTAACAGAGACCCAGCTTCCTCCCCCACACATGTTGTAACATAAAGAAAGTTCTGGAAGCCTGCCATGGTACTGTCATTCCAGGGGAGGGGACTTGAGTTTACTGTGGGTCTTCCCTGAAGCTGATCTTAGGAGGTTCGGTGACCCAGGCAATCTGAGGGCCTAGTTAGTGTGGACAAGCAGCCTCTTGAATGCAGGCCCCGAATTGGGGTGAACACACATCACTACAGGTTCAGTGGGGGAGCATGTGATGGTCATTTCAGCATAACAGGAGGGTAGCAGGTTTGCATTTTGCTGCCCAAAGCCCCTCTGACCACAACTGCAGCTTCCTTGTTCTCATGCACCTCCCCACGGGCTGTTTATGGTTTCCTTTCACAGGGCGGAGCAAGCTGTGGCCGTGCTGGCTCACGTGATGGCCAGCGCTCGCCCAGGGGACTGGTGTCAGGATGGAGCTTGCCATCTGCCGGCCTGGCCCCTGCTTTGTCCCCTCTCCACCGTGGTTCACATTGCTTTCTGATGATGCAGCAGGGTAGTGAATTTAGAAAGTAATGGAATTCGGGCAGGCCAGCTGACGGCCGTGGCTGGGCTCCAGGACGTGTGCTGAGGAGTTATCTGCACCTAAAGTGAGCTGGTGGCAGGGAGGCATGCTGCTGCCGCGCCAGCTCAGGCACCTTGCCTCGCTTTTCTGCCCTCAGCTTCCTCCCCATGGGGACTGCATGTCCTGTGCGCGTCGGAATCCTGTTTCCTTCCCCGTGCTGCGGGCCTCTGGAGCCAGTTTTGGATCAGGGCTGGTGGCTGCTCTGATGCTGCTGGCCTCTGCAGCGTGCCTCCCTCAGATGCTGCGTGCGGGGTGTGTGCCTCGGCCGCGCGGCCAGGCTTTCGTCTCGTTTGCTTGCGGGGGAGTCAGAAACCTGGTGGAGAAGCCTGGGGTGGGGAGGGTGTGAGACCCGTGAGTAAGTGGACATGCCCCAGGCAGAGTGCAAGGTGGCAGCGGGCGCCTCTGAGTCAGCCGAGACGCCAGCCTTCCCAGCAGAGGTGGTCTGGAGGGCCGTCTCCCGCTGCTGCTGGGTCGCCGTGGACCTCCCCTGTGGAGTCAGACTACATTCTTTCAGGGAAAAATCTAAGTTATTGGACGAAGTAGCACTTAAGAAATAAGGCAAATAAAATCAAATATCTAATCAGTGATAAGATTCAAGCTACAAGACACAGGCCCTGGCCCGCTGAAGTTGCTCGGGAAGCGTTTGTCGAGCGGACGCGGGGCAGGGAGTGTTCACAAACTGAATCACAGTGAAAGCTTGAACGGTTTTGGTGGGAACGACGGGGCGTGCTCCTAGAGGGCTGAGACGCAGCGGGTGCTACGAGCACGGTCTCCCGGCCCCTGGTGCCTGCGGCAGTGTGGCCCGTGTCTGGCGGCCCCATCGAAGCTGGAGGATGAGCTCGCTGGGTAAGGGCGTGGGTGACATGCTGGTGACAGGGCCAGAGGCAGACCGTCGCACCTCCGAGCCCCCGAAGTCTGTAGACTTGGGGCAGTTCTGTTCCTTAAGGCCAACTGAGGACTTGACCACATTTCGGGCAGGGCATCGGTCCTGTAACCTGGGTCGGTCTCTGGGTGCATGGATGGGTTCCAGTCTTGCTTGGCAGGGTGGAGCCCCTGAATCCGGGGGTGGTGGGCGTGAAACTCAAGTGGGTCACGCACTCTCACCTGCCCCCCCCCCCAGTTCTTCCCCAGACTCTTCATCACCACATCTAACTCCAAGCCCAGGTAACTTACCCTCCGAGAGCCACTGTGGGGCTCCTCTGTACAAGAGAGCGAACTTCCTTCGTGCCCAGAGACTCATTGCATAGCGCCCCCTCTGGGACACGAGCTCCGTGAGTGGGGTGCGTGTCCTGTCCACTGTTGTGTCCCCAGCGCCCAGGGCAGTGGCCGGCACAGTGCAGATGCGCAGTAAGGGCGCGCTGAGTGGGTGAGCGGGTGCCCTGGCCGCTGGAGGCGGGGTCCTGACTCCTCCGGCCGCAGGGCCTTGAGAGCGGACGCTGCAGCCACGGCGGGCGCGTGCTCCAGCGTCAGCGCACACGCACTCGCCCGAGGGCGGCGGGGCAGGAGCGCCCAGCCAGCGGTCTCAGCCCTCACCCGACTGGGAGTTACTCAGACGCGCTCTCGTGGGCGGAGGTGCCTCGAGCGTCTGAGGGCCGGAGGGGCTGGGGTGCCATCGTTTGTCTGGGTGGGAGCTGCAGAGCTCGGGGACCAGCTCGCCAAAGTCCTGGGGCCGTTTGATGGGAGATGTGCTGGCGGCAGGCGTGTTCTTATCTGATGGGAGGTAGGAATTGGAGGAGCTGCTTGTGGGCATGAAAAGCCACTTAAATCGAGGGGCTCTGGAGCTGCCCTGGGTGGATGGTTCAGCATTCTTGGGCCTGAGTTTGCTCAGCAATGAAATGGGGCATAGTTCTTGTGAGTAGTAAATTAAAATACTGCCCAGTGCAGGAGCCGCTAGCCACAGGCAGCTACTAAGCGCTTCAGAAGGCAGATTGGGGCAGACCGAGGTATGCACTGTCTGAAGCACAGTCTGGATTTTGAAAACTTTCAATGAAAAACGGTGTGAAATGCTCATTCATGCTTCCATATTCACTGTGTGTTAGCATGCGAATACTTTGGAGATATTGGAGTAAGTAAAATATGTATTATTAAAATTAGCTTCATCTGTTCTTACTTTTTAAGCGTGGCTGCTTGAAAGCGTCAAGTCAATGCGGCTATTTCCCGAGGGACCGCCCTGTGCCCACGGGCACCCAGAACAGGCTGCGGCTCGCGGGGGGACTGCTTTCCTTCACACAGCCGCTTCTGGTTGCGTTCCCGAAGGTTTCCGAGCATCCTTACCTTGGCCCATCTGAAAGTCAAGCTCAGTTGCTTTGTTCAGACCCACAAATGCTTAAACAAAAATATGGTGGTTTCTCCACTTTCTGCTCCCAGTTAGGCCTCCTGAGGCCCCTGCCGGGTACGGGGAGGGGCGAGGGAGGGGGCGGGTCGCTCGCTCAGCCTCCGTGTGTGTTCTCACGGGGCAGAGGCACCAGGCATGATGGAGCAGGGGTGATGGCCGCTGAGCCAATTTTCCAGGATCTTTTTTTTTTTTCCAGGATCTTAAAAAACACTCTTATTTTAGCACGTGCAGGCAGAGCATCGCATGAGCACACCTATCCCCTGGCGCTCCTTGGGGTAGTGAGGAGTGTGCTGTCCAGAGAGGTGGCCCTTGCCCTGCCCTTGCTGTGCCTGGGCTCTGGGGCCCTTGCCTGTGCGGGGAGGGTGGCCAAGCCAGGGTGTCTTTCCAGGCAGCTTCCAAAGGCCCAGCTGAGCTTTTCCTCTCAGGAGGTAGTGCTGAAGCAGGGCCCCTTTGTTGGCTAGTCTGTGGGGTCTGCATTAAAAGCTGTGCGTGGACCGGCGCTGGAAGCTACTCCTGTGTCTGCGGCCATCTCTGGACTGTCCACTCCTGACAGGGGGTGTGGGTGTGGGGTGTGTGGGGAGAAGCAGCTCTTTCCGGGCTTATAACCAGAGAGCAAAGGAAGGGAAGGGGCTGGGTCAGGCAGAAGAGGGCCCCTGCCATGTAAACTAGCAGTGTGCTTAGCTTTGGGTCGTGGGAAAAGTCACGATGGGTTTTTTCTGTATCTTTTCAAGCAAAATGTGGCTCGATTTTTCTGACAACCCAATGTGTGCAACAATATATATGTACAAGCTATGCTAACTAGGCACGCGGTATCCTCGTTGTAGTATGTACAGTGACACACCCTAAATGAGGCGACTTTGTACCTCAGCACAAAGAAAAGGAGCTGATGTGTTCGTCGGCTGATGAAGATGTGGTGGCCCGTGGTTACCTGAGGGACCCCAACCCTGTATTTCCCCTGGAGCTGTGGTTCGGTGTTTGCGAACTCAGTGTGTGCAGTGATTTTAGAGAACTACTGCACACTGCAAGAATCAGCAGGCGTATTCTTTCCTCTGGCTCATTTCACTCAGATCATGTCTGTGGGATTCATGTTTGTTGTGCGTGTCATTTTTTGGTCTTTTCCCCGCCAAGCGCTGTTCCACTACGTGACCACACCACAGCTTGTCTTCCCATCTCCTGTCATTGGGTAAGTCTGTGATCATCATCCCGCTGGCTGCTCTCATTTCTCGATGCCAGGACCAGGAGTGGATCACCGCAGGGCCGTAGGGGAGTTTTAACCCTTCTCGCAATGGTCAGCACGTCCTCCAGAGTGGCGGTGCCCTTGACCCTCCCACCAGCTGTGGGAGAACCTCCTTCAGATCTTGTCTTGAGCTGTGTCAGGAAGTTTCTTGGACTCTCTTCCACTTGTGCATTTTCAGCCACCTGCTGTCTGAGTTGGCCTCGCTTGGCTGATACCCTTCCAGTTTCTTCTGCTGAAATGTTATCTACACGAGCAGTTTTCATCCCTCTTTTGATAGTTACTGTGCGCTCACAGGGGTCTGGTTCTTTTCACCAACTTTCTCTAATACGGAGGTCTTCTGTGGCCTTGGCATTTTGGAGCATGTCCAGGAAGCTAACTGCAGGAAAGTCAGGGTCTATAGAAAAAAAAAATAAAAGTCGCCCATCATTGCATAGGAGGTAAACACTTTTAAGCTGTTAAGCAGAGTGGGTTTTTTTTTTTTAAACATCCGAATGAATAAAAATGAACTTTGAGAACTGGAGGCTTCAGTGAGAGTTACACAGATTCAGGCCAGAGAAAGGAAGAGAAAAGGTCTTCAGTGATGTCACAGAACTAGAGGTCACAGGCCAGCCAATGAAGCACGTTTCCCTTTGAGTTACTTTTTGGAAGTGTCCCAGTTCCATCTGCTTTGTGAGAAACTTTGTCATCCCACTTGCTGGCCTGATTTCTTTGCAGGGCCAGCCAGGGTCTAATTTCACACAAGTAATTACAGAATCGGAATCGAGACCCTCCTCCCCACAGTACACATGCAGCAGGAATCTCTTCTCCAGCTCTTCCTGACAAGCCCCTCTTCCTTCCTGCCCAGCGGTGGGGAGTTCCTCTCAAGGGGAAACCAGAGACGTGCCAGTCCGTCAGTCTCGATCTTGAGAAAGTCTCCAGCCCCACCTCCGTCTTCCTAGAGCTCTGCCCGGTCAGTGGCCAGGTTGGTCCTATGGCGCCAGACCGGGTCCTCTCTCTCCTGGTCCCCAAAAAGCTTCGTTTCCATCTCCCCATTCCTCACTCCTAGAATTGGAGCCCAAGGCCTGGGAGGCCCTGCGCACCTCACCTTTTGCCTCCTTGGCCCCCCTGTTGTGCTGTGCTGGCATGACCCCACAACCTTGGCTGTGCACCCCCAGTTCTTGGAAGCCACCGGTCTACGTTTTGTGCATATCCATTTTTGCAGTATCTTTTCTCTTTCCTCAGAGAACGTCTGAGGTGTGAGGTGTCAAACGGGGTGAAGGTTTTTCGCTACGTTGTCCCACACTGGCCCCCAGAGAGCTGCACGGTCACTGCGCCCTTGGTGGTGCTGCCACTAGCAGTGTCCTTGTCTTTGCCAGTGGTCAGTGTGAGTGGCGCCCCCCCCCCCCAAGGCATTTGATACCTGGCGAGGGGAGCATCCGTCTCTGTGCTTCTTTTTCTTGTCTTCTGTGTGGAGAGATGGAGCAGACCCTCTGGGAGAGGCGCAGGACCGAGAAGGGTTACCCTGGAGACTGAGGAGTTGGGGTGGGGTGCAGGCCTTGGCTTGAGGATGCCCTGGGCTTCTTTTCCCTCTGGAGAGTGGACAGCAGGGGATGATTCAGGCCAGACAAAGGGCGTGCCCGGGGCCAGAAGTTAACCTGCGGCGGCCCGGCTAGTGCAGCTCCAGCTGGCAGTGATTGGGAAATCGCAGCAAACTTCCTCTTCCACTGCACCGTGGTTGGTATTGAGCAGCTTCAGGGTGAACCAGGAGATAGCGCAACTACCCCGTCGCCCAGATTGGCTTTAAATACTTCCTTTGTGGCTTGCTGATAAGCGTGTTGCCCCTTGGCTGGGGGCTACGGGGTGTGGGAGAGGACAGAGGCAGAGGCGGTCCAGGGCGCCAGGTAGGATGTGGCACCTTGCCTTGCGCATCACGGGCCTCGGCTTTGGAGGCATCGTCAGATCGCCTGGGCGCTTTGGTTCAGCCTGGGACTGCAGCGAGTCTCCACAGCCAGCGGCCCTGGGCGCTGGCTGCACAACCCCAGACCGGGGCAGCGGCTGGCCGCGTGTGACTTGGGAGGAGGGCTTGCTGGGGTCCTTGGTCCGCTCTCTCCCAAACACTTGGCCCCTCTCCAGAACCATTTGACTCCAGAGCTACCCAGGGCTGCCCGGTCCACAGGCTGCAGCCTTCAGCCAGGGAAAGGCTCGCTCAACTTGTGTCCAGGGTGATTCATTCGGACGTGCTCAGGATGAGCTGCCCCCGCTGTGAGCCCCCCAGACCTCAATTAGGTACCCTGACCCTGGCCTCAGCCCCCGTCAGCACAGGGGGTGCTTTGTGGTGTGTGCTCCTGGGTGATGTGCCGCACCTGGTCAGAGAACCGAAGTGGGTAAGTATCCAGCCAGGGTGGGGGCAGCTCCAGGAGACCCCCTTCCTCACTGAGGGGGCTGTCAGCCGCACAAGGCCAGGGTATGAGTTGGGGCGCGGGGCACGCCCAGTGACTACCCTGAGGGAGCCTTTGGAGTGCAGACCCTCAGAACTTATTTTTTTGAGGGTAAAAGTTTAGCTAAATAGGATTGGCTTAAAGTAAGGCCTAAAAGCCTGCTACAAGTTTAAAGGACCTTTTAGTTTTACTCCACTTACGGCGAGAACAAGATTCTAAAACGTTTGCTTTTTTTAAAAACCGCCCTGTTACATATTGACTACCAATGATATTTCAAGCGTCTGGGTAATCCTGTGAAGTGAGGCCCCAGTGCACACATCCTTTCTGCTGCGGTCCCTCCAGGCCAGGACCCCCAGGCCACGGTCAGGGAGGTGGATGCGCTTGGCCTCTGTCTCTAAGCTGCAGCTAAGTAACGGTTCTGCTCCTACCAGGGAGCTGGTTTTATGGATTTGCTGGTGCCCACAGTGTGGACATGTTGAGCTTTGAGTCACGGGGCCTTCTCTCGCCCCTCACTCCCCGTGCCCCGCTGATAAATGCCGGCCGTGGAAGGACATGGACGTAGGGCCGCCCCCTTTGGGCAGTCTGTTTAATCGTTAAACTTCAGTTTCTTCATCTGTGAAGTGATAATACCTACTTTGTAGGATTACTGAGAACAGAAGAAACACATCGTAATTGCGTAAAACAATGCTCGGCACAGATGAGGCTTAACGATGCCCATTCTAAAGAGAGGGTAGCGGGGGCTGGATTAACATCCTGCCTGAAACACCCAGATAAATTTATTTAATAAATAAAATTTAAAAACCCAACAAAATCTCAAAGCAAAAAACCAGACAAAATCCATGCACTGGTAGTTTTCAGGACAGTGAGTCTCAGGCTGCCAAGGACGGGGATTCTGCAGGGACCAGAGCCCTGGGGAGCAGGGCCCGCAATGGCTGCGGCTTAGTCCTTGTGAGGCCTCCCGGTCTTGGCGCAAGGAGGGAGCCGTGAGGCTGAGACCAGAGACTCCTGGCGTCGAAATGCAGCTGGCAGTGCCTGGAGACGAGGGGAGCGGAGGGTAGAGCGGAGGGTAGAGGACTCCAGCAGAGACTCCGAGCAGGTATCTGATAAGGACTTGGATCCTGAGTGTGTAAGAAACTCTCCTAACTCAGCAAAAAGGAAAAAAAGGGTGGAAAGACTTGAACAAGCACTTCACCGGAGAAGCGGGAGGCCAGCAAACGGCACATGAAAAGCTGCCCGGGCACTGCATTTAGTCACGAGAGCCAAGCCTGTCAACCGCAGGAGGTCCCGTGACACGCCTGTTCCCATGGTTGAGATTTGGGACTGTCACTCTAAGTGTGCAGAAACTGGAACTCTGAGTGGCTGTTGGGAAGGTAAGATGACAGGACCCCCTTAGAAAAAAGTTTGGCAGTTTCTTCAAAAGTTAAACAGACACCTGTTGTTTAGACCCAGCCAGTTCACCCCTCAGTCTTTACTGCAGAGAAAAGGAAATCGCTGTCTAGACAAACACTGTACCCAAGTCACCTTATTTGCCACTGTCCCAAATTAGGTGATGTCTGTCAGTGGTGAGTGGATAAACAAATTGTGGTCCCCACATGGCAGAACAGCTCAGTCGTGAGAGAGGAGGGACTCTTGGTACACAGAAGAGCCTCAGAGTAATTATGCACGTGGAAGCAGCCAGGCAAAGAGACAGCCTGTGGGTGCCGGCTGGGCAGAGCTGCGGTCAGCAGGAGCCCTGGGGCGGGGCTGGCCTCGGGTCTGAACTCCCGAGCAGGAAGTGCATCAGGGGATAAGGAGGGGGCCCCTCTCTTTCTCAGGGATCCCACATATGTGGTAGGAGCAGCCGCAGCTGCCAACCAGGTGGGAGAAAACAGGACCTTCGGGTTAGAACCCAGGCTCAGATGCTCTCAAACGTCCTGCAGAGCAACCACCTGCAGGGTGCAGGGGCTTTGGGCGTTTGGGTTTGAGAGAGGGGATGGCAGCAGCTCCTCCAGGGGACAAACACTCCCAGCCCAGGGTCTGGTAGGTACCTTATTTCCTAGAATAGAAAATTTACTTTGTTCTTTTTTTCCCTACCAAAGGAAGAACACATCTATTTCCTGCCCATGAAGTAGTTTTCTATCCTTTTGCCACAAGCCACAGGATGCAATACTTTCCTACCTGCTCGGCTTCTCATGGGACCTCCATGCTCCATGCCTGACAGCTTAGCGCCCCGGTGCCTTCCTTCCTTGCTTTGTGTCTGTGCTGGATGGTGGAGTGGTGAGAAAGGATGTCAGCGCCCTAAAGGGGCTGGAGCCACAGGTCACAGCCCCAGCTAAAGAGGAAACCAGAGAGGGAGTGAGGTAGCAGAGGGGAAGCCCAGGTGGCCGGGGCACTGGGCAGTGCCCCCTGAAAGGGACTGTCCATCTGCATCTTGTCATCTGCTTTGCAAGCAGGAGTGAGAGGGGGGTCTAATTTCATTCCCCAAACCCAGACGAGATGAGTTCTTTCTGAGCCAGCAGCGCCCCCAGCGCGTGAGATCTAGGCTGTCTTTCGTCTTTGGTGGGCTGTCTTGAGGACTGGCCTCTTCCTGTCCTCTCGGAGCATGGGTGGGGAGGGCTGACTGCGCTGTCGAGCCCACGCTCCTCTGCTCTTCAGCTGGCGGTCCTGCAGTGGGCTGAGCCGAGGGGCCGCCATGACGACAGGGCGCCAAGGGCGACAAACCAGCCTGGGATACTTCTGGAAAAGTACTAGCGTCAGCTCAGCCAGGGGGTTGGGGGCAGGGTCTGGAAGTGCGCCTGGGAATCGTCTGATGGCGCAGTGAATGCCTGCCATGGCCTTTCATGGGTACTTCTCAGGAGCGCGTTCTCCCCGGCATCACATCTGAGCCGCCACAGCCAGTGCTCAGCGGCTGTGCTTGTGAATCCTTCCTCTGTTTTCATTTGTATTGCTGAGGATGCTCTCAGCCACGCTGTCTGTGGTGAGGGTGCTCTGGAGGAATGAGACCCGAGGTCTGTGTGAGAGGACATGCTTCTGGAGGGGCAGAGGTGTGAGCAGGAGGTGCAAGGGCATGTGGGTGCTGGGAGGCAGGGAGGGGAGAGGCCCCTCTAGGGAGCTGCATAGGAAGCGATTCAACCCAGCAGCTCCTTGCTGGGTCCCTGCGGAGGCCACCGTTAAGCTGTGGTCCTTATAACCCGGAGCCGCAGCAGGGGCTGCATGGCGAAGGTGCCAACACCATCACCCCCATACCTGGCTGCTCCCAAGTCTGCTGCTCTTCGGGTCCCCACTGGCCCTGCTGCTGGCAGCAGCTGGGCAGGCAGCTGTCAGTATCAGGGGCTTCTGGAGGGTGGAGCCTTAAAAGGTGTGGTGATGGGGAACCTGCCTCTTCACACCTCCCGCTAGCTGCAAGCTCTGCGTGTGTCCCCGGAGGAATGTGGTTTGCCCCCAACGGACGTGTTTCTTGATTTCAGAGCAGCCTGACTTGTATGTGAAATAATCAGAGGAAGAGAAATGCTGAAGCCTTTGAATTCCTTGAGGTGTTCAAGTTCACAATGAGGGGGACACAATGAACTTCGCTGCTGGCAAGGTCCAGCAGCACCAGCTGTCTCAGCGGCTCATCCTGAGCTCACACGAGCAATTTCACAGCCAGTGAGAGAGAAGACGCAAGGGAAGGGGTGCTGGGGAACTTGCTGGAGTGTGGGATCCTACATGGGGAATCTGTACCCCAAGGTGGTACAGATTTTATTTATTTATTTTTTTAATTTATTTATTTTTTATTCCCATTTTATTTATTTTTTTAATTTATTTATGCATAGAAGAACTGGGGTGCAGGCCAGAGGTGTGGAGGGGTGACAGTGTTCACCAGAGACAGAGTGGGGAGCAGAACAGGCAGATGTACTGAAACACACTGCTGAGAGGAGTAGCGGGCGAGGCAGGAGAGGTCTGCTGCACCGTGTGGGTCTCTTCCCTGGCCAGGGATCGAACTCGCGCTGCAGTGATGGGCGATAGCTTAATAGTGCTGTCTCTTTAACCCCTGTGCCACCAGGGAGGCCCCTACTTTTATAAATAAAAGTAGGACTCGGTGTTTAGATGACCTGCTGAAGTCACTTATCTCCTAAATCGTGGCGTTCTGGATTCGGACCGGGCCTACCAAGGGGCCCTCTGGTCGAGGCAGATGGGCTCTGCAAGTGTCCTTGGTTTAAAGGCTCCTGAGAGCAGGCCGAGGAGCTGGAACTGACCTCTTCTTCCTAAACAAGAGCTGCAGGTCGCTGCAGACTGCATGGGCAGGGGCCCTGAGGTTAGAGCGTTTCTGGTTTGTCCTGTTGCCTTCAGAGCCAGAGAGCCGGTGCTGGAAGAAGACGTCGTGGAGAGGGTCCTGAGGGAGACCTGAGGGCCGGAAGGGACAGAGTGGGCCACGGGTGCCGGGCAGGGGAGCCGTCAGCAAAGGCTGAGCGCGGGGACCCAGCGGGCCTGTTAGGAGCGGAGGGGCCAGGTGATGGGTCAGGAAAAGCAGCGGCTTTGCAGTCTGACCAGCTGGCGCTTGGGGCACGATGCTTTTGTAAAAAGTGGGCATAATGAATCCTGATTGGTGGTAACCTCTGAGATTAAAGGAAATAATTTAGTTGAAGTTGCCTGACCTGCATGCTTGGCATGTTGTCAGCATGGCGCCATTTTTCCTTAACAGTGGGAACTAGGGCCAGTGAAGTCTCTGGATAAGAGGGGCTGACAAAGCAGAGGCAGTCTGCACATTGGCCCCGCAGTGGGCACGGGGAGCTCCAGGCCGGGGGCGCGAGAGAGCTTGAAGGCCAGCCTGATGGCCCTTCCAGCCCGATCAAGCAAGAGTGAGCGAGAAAGGAGTAGCCCAACTGGCGGTGGGCCAGCTACGGGGGATGGCATCTCACTGTTTCCTTCCTGACTCACCAGTGTGTTCTTGCCTTACAGGAGCCTGTGTGAAATGCAGCAAAGGGGTGTTTGGGGCCGGCCAGGCCTGCCAGGCCATGGGGAACCTCTACCATGACGCGTGCTTCACCTGTGCGGCCTGCAGTAAGTGTGTGTTTGGGGAGGCGGGGTAAAGAACATGGGGAGCGAGAGAAGGGGAAGAGGCGAGAGCATCCGAGCCAGAGGTTGTTAATCACTGTCCTGCTGGGGAGCAGGGTCCCTTTAGCACTCTTTTTTTTTTTTTTTATGCATACAAGAGCTGGGGTACAGGCCAGAGGTGGGGGGTGAGAGGACTCAGCAGAGACAGAGTGGGGAGCAGAACGGGCAGATGGACTGAGACACACTGCTGAGGGCAGCAGCTGCCAGTTAAAAGAAAACATGGCAACATAGCCGTGGAGTGTCGGGGTGAAGGGTCTTAGCACCTGGCCTGCTGGTGCTCAGTCCTGGCTGCTCCTTCGAATCGCGCCAGGAGATCTGCCTGGCCCCGCGACCGGCAGACTCAGAAGCTCTGCGGTGGGGCTTCTAGAGTGGGTGCTGCGCTGTGTTGGGTAACTCAGCGGCGAGCACCCGGGCTAGTGCCAGGCTCCTCGTAGAAGCCTCCGGAGGGGCGGCCTAGTCCGAGAGCCTGCTGACCCCAGGCTGCGGTGAAGCAGGTGGACATGACCTCCGCCAGCCTCCCCGGCCTGGTGGCAGGCGTGTACCAGGTGCTGCACCTCGTGCCTCGGTTCTCGCTGTGCGTCCCCAGGGAATGCACGCCTGAGAGCTTGTAGTCTGTTTGCTGCCCAGAATCCTCCTTTGTTGAGAAAACTGTGGGGAGACTGAAATTGACTCAGAGTCTCAGCATCCTTAGTGGCAGCCGCGCTGTGTGGGCTCCCGTGCTTTGCCTCTGTGAGATGTGAGTCCCGAAGGCAGTGCCGGGAGTGTCGCATACTTTCGTGAGCCGCTAGGCAGCCTGCGGGCGCCGCCCTGGGGCTGACCGCAGGCGCCTCGAAGCAAGTGTGCTGGGGCCTCTGCGCGGGCCCCCCACACACGGGCTCGGCAGCCTCCCAGTTGTAGCATCTCCGCGGCTCCCTCTTTCATGGGCGAGTTAAATAAACTGTGCAAGGGCTGTGATCATATCTTCTTGTAAGAATCACCTTTGACACTTGCCACCGGCAGCTGCTTCTCAGTATTTGCTCTACTTTACAGGAAAGAATGCTCAGCAGAAGCAGTTTTCTTTTGTGTCAAGCAGTTACTCTAGCGTCTCTTGACTCAGTTGGTTCTGTCCGTGGCTGCATGGCCCTACCAGTTCTGGCCGCCTGGTTCGTCTGGCTTCGGGTCATGCAAGCAGATGCCTAAGGAAGGCAGAGCAGTCGTTGAGCCCTGCAGGCAGGCACTGAAGGCCCCGTGGTCAGGTCTCCATCTTAACTGCCTCTGGTTTCTTTGTCACTGTCAGACTGAATTTTTCTTTTCTATTTCTGTGTCTCTGATCACACTATTCCCTATAATATCCTCTCTTTTAAATTCTTTTGGGAGGGTGGTAGCAAGCCATTTTTATTGAGGGGCTCCAGGGAAGCACACAGGGTTGGGTCAGGTCTGTGCCCTCGGGTCTGCGGGCCCTCCAGCTGTGGGGTCACAGAAAGCCATCCTCTGACTTTCTGTCCAGCCTCTGGGACCCGGCTTGTGCCGCCTTTTCCAGGGAGCCTTCCCAGCTCCCCTGAGTCGAAGGAACATGCTCTCCTGGATTTGGTGCTCCCTCTTTTGGCTTTCATGCACGCTATGAACCGTATCCTGTAATCTTAATACCAACAGATGAGGGCCTAGAACAGAGCCGCTGAAGAGACAAGGACAAGGGCGCTGCAGACAGCGAGTACGGCGCATTTCTGTTTGCGAGGGGTCTGCACGCCCTCCCGTGAGCCTCCTGTGTCAGCAGACAGCCTGCTCCCCACTGGCAGGAGTGCTCGGGGACCCCGGCACCCCTGCATGTGTCCAGCAGCCTCTGTTGGACACTAGACACGATTCCCCTTTGTTCAGGTAACGTACCGCTGTCCTGACGGCTTGCACAGCCATTCTCACTAGCATATTTTCCCTTCTAGATCTTGCCCGAATGTGTACACATTTTTTGAGTTTGAGCATAGTAGTATTTGCAGTGTTGTATCCTTTTTGATTTACACATGGTAAGTGCAGTCTTCGTGATAATCATTTTAACAGTTGCACAGCCTTTAACTGAGCTGGCGCTGTAACTCCTTTGGGGGGTGTTGGGTCTTACACACACCCCAGAGAATGTCTGTGATTGCATCTTTTTGTCCCTCTGCTGAATTGTTTCCTTGGTGTTCGTTCCCAGAAGTAAGCCTTCAGGGCGCGACGTGTGGGCATTTATGTGGTCTGGTAAAGTCCCCTTCTTTCTTGACCTGCTCTTTGGGCTGTGCCTGTGTTTGGTTGCCATGGAGATGTGTGCTGTGGATTCTTTTCTTCCCCCACAGGCCCTGCCCACCTAGAGTGGTCTGGATGCTCTCAGGAGGCTGTGGCACACCCTGGAGTGGGCGGGAGGGTCTGTGAGGAGGGCAGGCGTGGCCCTGGCTGGTCTGGAAGCTGAGTGTCGAGTGCCTGGCTGAGGGGAAGCTGGCACTCATGCATGGCTTGAGAGAGGAGGAATGAGAAAGAAGAAGTGTGCCGGACGATGGGGGGGTCAAGTGGCATTCTTAACACCTTCCAGAGTAGACGGAGGGAGAAAGAAGGCCAGGCTCGCGCCAGGCAGTGTCCAGTCCCCAGAGTCAGATTTTGTTTATTTTATAAACACTGGGCCACTCCATCCTGGACTCAAGGGAAAGCCTGTTCCCCAGTTTCATGGTTTCTGTTCCAGCCATACAAGTTGGAGAAGGATGGACAGGGTAAGGTGCCACTTGCTGTCTGCCACTTGCTGTCCACCCCAGAGCCCCATAGAGTGTGAGGCTGCCAGGACTTGGGGGGATGAGGACCAGGACGGTACCCAGTGCAGGCTCGAGCTCAGCGGAAGGCCTCCGAGGGGCAGGCCAGCATCCGGGGACAATGCCAGGGTGCGGGGCGGGTGGTGTGACCCCGCGCTGGTCCTGAGGGGGCTCCGTCAGCCGCACTCTTGGAAAAACAACAGAGCAAGACCGTGTGCCCCGCTCCCTCCCAGCAGCCAGACGGCCGTGCCAGGTAGAGACTGGGAGTGGATTTTAGAGGGAAATCTCACACACTTAGACCCAAGCAAGGGAAAATCTGTCCAGCTAGTGGAAAGCCTGCATGCAGAACACCAAAAATGTACCGTTCACCACTTTACGGAAAGACATCAACGCGAGCTGAGCCCTGAGTTGTGGAGCAGAGGTTCTTGATGAACACAGCAGTGACTGGGCTCATCAGCCAGTGAAGTGAAGAACAGGAGCATTCGTGTCAACTATTTCGGTTTCCTTACTAAGTCTGAATACTGCCCCAACACTGTGTTCACTCTTTCGTTGGCTTGTGAACTACCTCACCAACCCAACTTTCGAAAACACTCAGATGCAGAAATAGTCAGGCGGGAACAAGGGCGGTCTCCTTTCAGTTCACACAGCTGCTTCCTTAACACGGTCATCGCGGTCTGTCTTCCTGAGTCTTTGACAGGTGCGCCGTCTTGCTTACCTTCAGCCCAAGCGCACCCTACACCTGCAGCCATGCCGACCCCGTAGGTCCTTTGGCCACCCAGCAAGTCCATCATCCGCGAGTCCGTCTTCGTCCTCATTTGACAGGCGGCTGTGGAGAACCCAGCTTGCTCGCGGTTGGCTTCATGGCAGTTAGTAGCTTGGCCGACAGTTGAACACAGGCAGGAGGTTGGGCCCTCACCCTGTGCTCAGCCGCTGCCCTGAATACCCGTGTTAGAGGGAATGTGTGCGCAGGAAGGAAGCTGGCTCCGGACACAGGTCTTCCTGGGACTCTCGGGTCAGCTGCTGCCCTGGGCTGCCTGATGACAAAGGTGATGACTCAGATCTTCGTGAGTTGAGGATGCAGAAGAATGTCCTTTGACTTGGAACAGGGGAGTAGAATTCAGTGGCAGGGTACCCCTCAGGGGAGCTGTGGATTCGGGGCCTGGAGGAAGCTGTTTTTCTTAAGACCTCTGATCCCTAAGCTTCTGAGTGGTTGAGTCATCCCAATGTCCCTCATCATATTCAGCGTTTCTGCATGAGCAGGATGAGTCAGCTGGTCCTAAGGAAGAGGCTGAGCTCAAGAACGTGAGAAAGGAAGAGTGGGCGAAGGAGAAGAGGGGAACCAGCCCCAGCAGACTGGAGCCGGACACAGGGCAGGTGTCAGGAGCGAGTGGAAAGGCGGCCTTTACTTGATGCCTCATTAACGGGTCCCTTGTCTGCCCGTGGAAGCCCAGTTCTTCCGGATACACCGAGACTGGAATCAGACTATATTTCCCAGATGAGATTCTGTCAGCCCAGTCAGAGGCCATGGAGTCCCTGACCGTGGGAGGAGATCGGATTTCCCCTTGTGCCTGTGACGGTGATGGAGTGCGGGTTTGGGGACCTTCTCTGTACTGTAGAGGACATCGGCAGCGCCACCTCCACTGCTCATCACCCCACATCGGCTGCACTCCACGGCCTTGAGTGGGCTGCACAGGCAGGGCTGGGGTGGGAATCTGCACGCTCAGATTCAGCCGTCCCACACCACGCGTGATCCCCGGGGTCCCCAGGGTGCTGCCATGTCCTCAGCTTGTGGACAGAAGAGTGTGCAGCCACGCCCGGCACGCCACTCTAGCTAGCACGAAGGCGTTGCACCAGCGCCTCGTCGCAGGGACAGAGCCCTGCTGTAGAGAGCGCTGTCTCCGGTGGAGGTGGAACTTGTGGCGCTGTAGGGGCCGCCCGGTTCTCCTTGTGCCCTTGTCTTGGTCAGAGCGTCTCTTTCTCTGCAAACATCCTGTCTTCCACACGCTCAGAGTTCTGTCCCTAGTTCTAACCCTGTGATGGGCAGCTTTATGTTAATTTTATATAATACCTAGCCACTGGCTCTTAGCAATATGTTTTAAGAGTTAACCTATTCTGGAAAAAGCTGTTTGAAGAAGCAGATTGGGCAGAACTTTGTGATACAAATTTCCATAGCTGCGTCAGTCACCACTGGCCATAAAGAACTTGAAATATACTCGTCCAAGCAGTTGAACTAAATGTTTCCATTATTTTATTTTGGCCCAACTTGCCTTGTGGATGGCCACGTGTGACTTACACTGGAGAGCACAGAGAACTTGCCAACCCGGACCGTGCAGTGAAAATACACTCTGAGCGACTGCTAATTTTTTACTTCCTTTCCTCAGGAACTGCTCTCATTGTTGGGTAAACTATGCATTTTTACTTTTGTGGCAAGTATTTTGGAAACTGAAATTTGTGGTGAAGTCTTACAGCTAAGGGCCAGTTACTTTTCCAAAGTAAATAAGCTGTCTCTCTTTCCGGAGGGAAGGGGACGGGAGGATGCAGAGCTCGGCTTTTCAGTTATGTGGCTGATCTCTCTCCGGCTCCCAGCTGCTGTTTCCCTTGTGAGCTGCTCTGGCTTCATCCGCCTTTTCCTCTATTCACCTAAGGCGCCCCTGAAGGCAAACATCCAATATTCATTTACCGCATCTCTGGGAAGTAGTTTTTGGAGTGCGTTCTGATGAGTCTATGCATTTTTTTAGTCGATGTTTTATAAGCTACTATCATCAGAAAACAAACAGCAGCTTGGACTACTGTGTTCTTGAGCTTTGGGAAAACTGATATATTTTTGGTGCGCGTATCACTGGCTGCTTCCTGGTGTGGGAATTCCCCAGCCAGCTGCAGGATGATTCTGAAGCGAGAGTGAGACGAGGTGATGCTAACATGCCGGCCCTCAGCCTGTGTTTGATGCCCACCGCTCAGGGTGGCCAGGGCCTTGGCACTTTTGCTGGAGCAGGATGAATCGCATCGACTGGAGATGTTGGTGCAGAGGCAGACCTGAAGCCTCGCCCAGCCGGGTGGTTCTCAGTGTGGCCCTGGCTCAGCACAGCATCCTCGCCGAGGAATTTATTAGAAGGCTGAATTCCCAGACCCCTCACAGACCTACCAAGTCAAAATCTCTGGGGCTGGGGCCAGCAGTCTCTTTTAACAGATCCACCAGGTGGTTCTGATGAATGCTAAAGTTTGAGGACACTGGCCTAATTTGGGGGTGTCCACCCCTGGACCACTGCATTTTGCCCTTGTCTGTATGAGCTCTGGCATGGCACAGCTGGCTCCTTAGTCACACCTCCAAGTGGGAAGTGGGGACACCTGTGAATCTCAGCCCCCCTAGGGGGCACAGGGGAACATTCCAAGAAATCTACCTTCTCCCTCTCTTTGAGATTCCTTTTTAAAAAAGATTTATTTTATTTATTTAGGTATACAGCAACTGGGGTGCAAGCCAGAGGTACAGGATGGGGAGGGTAAGAGGACTCACCGGAGACAGAATGAGGAACAGAACAGGCAGATGTACTGAAACACACTGCTGAGGGGAGCAGGGGAGAGACAGGAGAGGTCTGCAGCGCCATGTGGGTCCCCTCCCTGGCCAGGGGTCAAACTCCTACTGCAGTGGCTGTGGTTGGTTCCTAGTGCTGATGTAGCCCTTTGTGTCAGCAGGGAAGCCCCCAGACTCTTTTTTGAACAAAGAGATAATAGAATGTGGTGGGCAGTGTTGGCTTTGCCCCAGAAAGACCTAGGTTCAGATCACAGCTCCTCTGTTTTTGGTCAGGTCGTGTAGGCAGGTCTGCTTGATCTCCTTAGCTCTGGTTTCCCCATCTGCATGGTGAAGATTCAGTGGAGTTACACCGCCTGGAGTGCGGGTCACGTGACCGCAGGGTTCCCGCCCAGGCCAGCTGCCCGTCCCCCTGGAGTTCTCAGCCGGCTGTGTGGTGCCCTACTGCCCTGCGTCTGGTGTGGTTTGGTGTCACCTAGTGGTGACAGGCTGCTCTAGCTTTCAAATGTCACAGAAGACTTGTGGATCCAGTCCTTGCTGAGAACTGCCAGGACCTTGTGATTCCAGGAATTTCCAGGTTAGGGGGTGTGTTTTCTTGGCCAGCTCTGGAGTGGTCCATCTGGAGTACTACCCTCTGCTTCCCAAGACAAGGTCACTTGCTGTGCCCGCTTGGCTTTCCCCAGAACATGCCTGCAGGGCAGATGGGTGTCCAGCCCTACCAGGTTCTGTCCACAGGGGCACCGTCAGGAGGGATTTTCACAGGGTTAGCAAGACAGAGAGGCAGGGATACAGTGTAGGGAAGAGCCCAGTACTTGGAAAGGCCTGAAAACAAAAAGTCCCTCCTCTGTTCCCTGGAGGAGAGAAATGCGCCTTCGTGACTGAAGCTGTGATGCGAACCCAGGTCTCTGTGGTAATGTTGGCTGTGCCCCCCACGCACGCCTGCCACTGTCCAGAAAGGCGTCCTCACACATACGAGGTGGAGCAGAGTGGAGTTCCAGGTCTCTTCCATTGGAGGGGTTGGGGGGTGGGTACATGCTGTACTGTCCCCGGGCAGGCAAGCGCTGCAGGCTTTCACGCGGGGGGGGCACGGCACATGGACCCCAAAACGCTTCAGGGTCTGACGGACCCTGGCTCCACCTACCCATTACCTGGGTGAACCTCTCTGGGCCTGGAGATGTTCGGAGTTGAAATCAAGTGCTTAGCCCATGAGCATGGTGATTTTAGGAAGAGGACAGGAAACCCCGACGGGAGCAGTCCCGGAACGTCCTCAGTGACCCCCAGGACAGTCAGTCTGGCGCCCTTGCCCTGCTCTGGACGCTGGCATGCGGTGGGCTTTGTTTGTGCCTAAGTCCTGGGTGAAGCTCCTCCACGCCTCACATCTCTGGGTTCCTCTGTGAAAGGATGTGGCAGCACAGGGAGAGCATGGGAAAGGGGGCTGAGGGCGCAGTAGCGTGGATGACGGTGTTTGGCGGTGTTTTTAAACATTCTGAAGACTTGTTTAATATATGAGAGTTCAAATACAGCACTTGAAACGCAGAAGGCAGCCAACAGCTGTTAGGGTGGTTTTTTCCCCCCTCTCCCACTCTGACCAAATACAAATGTTTCATTAAATTTGGACATGGTATCCAGTTTCTAAATTTGGGTGATCTTTTAAAACTGAAGTAAATACTGGAGTTGGAGTCAGGCATACAGAGACCCACCCTCACGGCTCTAGGGAGAATCCTTCTTTGGGGGTGTTGGGGCTAAAGGAAGAGCAAATGCAGCCTCTGAGTCCCTGTGCTGACCGCTGCACCTGGGACTTCTCAGCTCTGGGCAGGCAGCACAGGTTGTGTCTGGTCAGCTGGGTGATTTTTAAAAAGATGATGGAAGTACTGTCCGCTCATATGAAAAGTTTGGAGGAACATAGGGAAGTATAAAATATTGATCCCCCACCATCACACAGATACCACATGTGTCCACTGTGCAAATTCCTTTCTCTGTGATTCGTTACATAGTCGAGATACACAACTTTTGATCTTAGATTTTACTTTTCACATTACATAGTTATAAAAAAATTAAAGTATTTTTCAGATTATAAATTCTAGAAGAATTTATTATAGAAATGTATGAAGCAAAATGTAAACTTGCTCTCTCATACCATTTACCTGTGTACCTGGTACTATAGGAAGTTTAAATATTGAAATGTATAAAACAGCAAGTGAGAGTTCCCTTTAATACAACCTACCAATGCTACATAATACTAGCTCAGTTTTTTTATCAAAGAAGTTTATAAGATAGTTCTGTAATACTGTTTTCCAGTGCTAACTACTATTATTTATTATATAATCTTCCAGTTCTTTCTTTTCATATCAATGGCATGTGTATATATGTGTGTAAATTACTGAAATGTAATTGTATTATAAATACAGTTGCCTAGCTTACTTTTACATTTGCTAATTAATTTTTTAATATCTATGATGTACATGTTTTCAAAATTGGTAAAATAGTTTATTTTTCAACAGAATTTTCAACTTGTTTTGTTGATAAAATGGTTGTGCTGAATGTATAAAATACTATTTTAAATGATTATACACTATTTCATCCTTTAGTCCATTCTCATTTAGATGTACTCTGCTTCATGTAATCACTTCTCTAAGGTTGACAATTTAGATTTAAATATTTATTCACATTTCAGATTCTTTCCTAAGCTAAGTCTCAGACAACCCCACTGAGTTAGAAATAAACATTATAAAGTTTCCTCTCCAGGGAGAGTTTATCATTTTACACTCTCACCAGTAGCTTACAGGAACACGCAGTGACAGCAGTCCAAGCCGACGTGATCCTTTAAAACATCTTTCATGATATCAAAGGTGAAAACACTCATAACTGATGTGTGTTTCTCAGAATCCTAGAGGGTGCAAGGCTTTTGCATTTTCATGATCTTCCTCTCTGGTTTTTCCTTCTAGTAAAATAAGTCAACCCCCAGTTTGGCTTCTTCAGAACGCTCCTGTCCTCCTGGGACAGGAGCCTGTGTTCTGGTGGCCATGGGCACAGAAGCCGCGTCCCTGGGAAATCTGTGTGGTTTCCAGGCGGCTACCTTGCTCCCGCTAGTGGCCTCACCTCTGTCCTCAGCAAAACCAGCTTCATCCGTGTGCAAAGTCCCAAGAGGAAGCAGCAAAGCAAGGGGCTCCCCAGAGGGGTCTCCTTTGGCCAGACAGTGGGGACTGCTTTCCGTCTTGGCTGGCAGCTCTTCGTAGGGGGAATGTGGGTATGTGTATGTAGGTTCATCCTCGTCTGTGCACTCTGTGTCCTTTTGTGGTAAGAGCAGGTCATCATGTCCCATGCTTGATGGGGACACAGGGCAGAGAAGAGACTCCAGTAGCTCTTACTTTCCTTTCTGAAACTTTGGGCCCTTTGGAATCTTTTTATAGAGGGGAAGGTTATAAGTAAGTAAATAAAAATAACTGCCATGGCAGTCAAAGGAGTTCTGAAATTTTATTACCCTAGTTTAGCAGAGCCAGGAAATACTTGTAAAGGTTCTAGGATGGGAACCTTCTAGAAGAAAGGGTGACTAACTCGGAGAGGAACGGAGAGAAGGTTTGGAAAGCTGGGGACTCCTAGCCGCTTAGCAGATGCCCTTGGGCCTTTTCATACTTCCTCACTCCATTACAATTTGTTTCAGGCTGTGAAAATACTATAGAGCCATTGTAGAAGACAAAACTAAAAACCAGCCTTTCCTATACTCAAAGATAATGACTATCAACATTTGGTAGACATCTGAGCATACGTACAATTTTGCCAACATGACCATGTCGGTGTGTATGTAGGTATAGCCTTTGTACACACATGCGCACATACACACATTTTTACAACCCCTTTTAAATTATTTGAAATATTTTTCTATGTCATTAAATCTTTTTTTTTAAAACACAGATCCTTTATGGCTGCATAATTGTGTATAAGCCATGATTTATTTAATAAGACTTAGATGTTTGGTTGATGTTCATTTTTTGATAAGCTTTTTTTTTTATAACTGATTAACTGCCTTTATTATCCTTATCCTTGGACATGTATTGTAACTGCTTCTTTCCTTATCTTTAAAGGTCAGTGTCTTATGCCACTACATCCCCATTTCCTGGCAAATTGTTGCATACATACTTATAAATGGGTGTAAAATGTTCTTACCTGAATATTTGGTTTCAAAACTTCACCACTGAAGTAGAATCATCTGTTATCATTCATCTTTCCAGTAATAATTTGAGTATCGACTACATGTCACATGTCATAGCACTGGGTAAATTGCTTCATGTTGCATAGAAGTTTACTTATTTGATGTCATATTTATCATTCTTTACAAGATGTGCTTTTGATGGCTCACCTAAGAAATCCCTTTTTTGTGTGTGCCAAAGTCAGAGGCATTGCCTGTTTTCTCATAATACCTTTTGTTTAATAGCTTATCGTTTTTATTTCTTTGTTTAGGTCTTTAATCCATCTGGAGGTTTTGGCTTTTGTCATTAAATTTATTTGCTTTTTTTGGTAGCTTTTCCTTTGCATCAAAACTTCTAAATCCTCTCTGTGCCCTGGCACCTCTTCATTAACAGCCCTTTCCCGGTCACCTTGATCTCTGCCTGCTCTGGGGGCTCGCGTGTCTTGTCGGGGGATTTCTCTGAGCAACGTCAGGATTTGCGACACTGGTAATTTGGCTTTTACGTTATGGACCCTGCCCAGGGGGCTCGGTTCCGGTGTGCAGCCTCCTTCAGGCTCTCAGGCTCCCTCAGAATGTGCCGGGTATGTTCTGTGCCCGGCATTGGGAACAGTCCCAAGTCTGGGAGTGCGGCTGGTGACAGACAGCGTTCCCATGGAGGTGTCCTGCGCTCCTTGACCACATGGCCTAGTGTGTTTTTTCCTAAGGGACCAAAGAAGTTGGTAAAGTAGCTTATCTTTATCAGTATCCTGGCTTCATAGAAGCTGAACTTACAGCTAAGGAGTTGGGCATTTCGAATTTTTCCTACTTCTGTCTACCCCATTTAGATAAAGAGGAAATAGGAAAAAATCATTATCCTTTCAATAAGATGTGTTTTCTATAGCTCAGATTTTAAATAAGATAGGTAGAGAAATTGCCAGCTGATCAGTTTGTAGGGCCTTCCTGGGTAGTTGTCTGCGTGCATGTCTGTTTTAGGAGTCTGCTGCCCAGGCCATGCCCTCCTGCCCAGCCTGTCACCTTCCAGATGTCACACAGGCTTCTTTCTCAGCAAAGGGGAGGTGCTCGAAGTTGTGTCGGGTGATTCCCCAGTCAGCCCTGGGGTCCTCTTTCCAAGCAGCACCCACGGGGAGGCCCTGTTCTCTCGCCCCAGCGCGCCCTTCCCGAGGCCCACAGCAGCTGGCAGTAACCAGACTTCTATCCACATAGGCATTTTTCACACGTTTGTCTTACCAAAAAGATTTTACCTTTCTTTTCCCTTTTTTCACTAGCTATCAGTATTTTCTTCTTACCCTATCTTTGTACTTTTTCCCCAGGCCGGAAGCTGAGAGGAAAAGCCTTTTATTTCGTCAATGGCAAAGTGTTTTGTGAGGAAGACTTCCTGGTGAGTTTGTCACCCAAACCTCCTCTCCCCCCAATCCCGAGCAGACTCCCGTGGTGAGGCCTGGGCCAGGTAGAAGAGGATGGTTTCTTTCCGTGGTCCTAGCATTCGGGAGACTGAATGCCAGAGAAGGGGGTCCTGACTTGCCCTCTGCAGATGCATGGGGTGGCTCCTGTTCATGAGGCAAATGACCAACCTCACAGCTTTGTGCTTTGGAAGGACTTTAGGGTCTCTGGCCTGTCTTCTGGTTGCTTCCCCTCTTTCTACCTGTTCCTCCATCTTTAAACCACTGGGTGAATCTGTTGCTTGGAACAAACCCCCGCAGGCACCGTGGTGTGGGGAGGTGTGGAGGGTGTTCTTAAATGAAAATAAGGAAATGCCGTCCCTTAGCCAACAGAACCTGTGCTATGTGGCAAAGAACTGCAGGAAATTTCCTTTTCTTCTACCTTACTTTCCATTATATTTGCTCGTGTTAAGCTCTGTTTGCAAAGTCTAAGCTTCTAGTATCTCCCAGCATATGACACCTAGTATCTTTTTTTGAAGTGAGTACCTCATTTCTCTCAAGATTCTAGCAGGGTGTGTGTATGTGTGTGTGGCTAAGGTAAGGTAGATTGTATTCACCAAGTTTCTTGAAGCTAGCTATAAAAGGCATTGCTTTTTTAACCAGAACCAGATTAGAATTCGAATTTTGTCCTTATGCCTTAGAAGCTGTGTGACCTTCAAAAAGTCACTCAACCTCACTGCACTTCCCTTTGCTTCCATGTAAGAAATGGTATAATGTTTACATTGTATAATTATTTTAAGGATTAGAGCAATGAACTCAATCTTGTGTTTGAATGAGAATACCATGAAGGGCTCTTAAAATCACTGATTTGGGGGCTAAAAAAAGCCCTGAGTTTCCAATTCACTAGGTCGGGGTGGGGAGAGGGGATTCCCAAGAGTTGGCATTTCTTACAAATTCCCAGGGGATTTCAAGGAACTCCTTTGACAGTGCCTGGCATGCCGTGGCTGCCCAGCTGATACCAGGCAAATGGCACTAGTATTTGCAAGACTCTCGTGGCAGAGGACAGCTGTCCCTTGGTTCATCACACAACTTTGTTGTCCTTGGGGAAATGACAGAGTCCTATAGAGAGTGATACATTGCTCTGAGAAATTTCTTGTAACCTCATGATGGGCTGGGCAGGAGCGGTTGGATTCCTCCCCCTGCCTGGGTTTAACGTTCCTTTCCTCTCTTCTGCAGTACTCTGGGTTCCAGCAGTCTGCTGACAGGTGCTTTCTTTGTGGACACCTGATCATGGACATGGTGAGTAGGTCAGCTGAACAAGAATACCTGGTTGCAGGGGGAGACGGTCAGAGAGAAGAATTCCTACTTGAGAACCGTGTTTCCTACTCTGATCTGTGATGATGGCTGCTTTCATGGAAGGAAGACCCTACGCTGCTCGGCGGCTTGCTGCGGCAGAGCATGCGTTCCTGGCTTTCACCGCCAGTGTCCTTACCTGCTCTGTCTGATGACACTTTCTCCTGTGCGTTGTTCGGATCTCACTGGCCTCCATCTAATTTTCTATAATCCTTGTGGTGTCCCAGGTGAGATGCCAAATGAGTCTGTTTTTATTTCAGAAATCTCGGTTACCTTGGAGGCGGGTGCAAAAAGATAAACACAGTTGTTTTCTCCCCATGTTCTGTCCAGCTCAGTTCCTTCCTTTTTTTTTTTTTTTTTAAAGATTTATTTATTTAGACACACAAGCACTGGGGTACAGGCCAGAGGTGTGGGGGGGTGAGAGGATTCACCACAGAGAGCAGGGAGCAGAACAGGCAGATCAACGGAAGCACACTGC
>JAGFMF010011466.1:9553377-9650522 GCA_019455555.1 Galemys pyrenaicus
GCCATGTGGGTCCCCTCCCTGGCCGGCAGCAGGGATTGAACTCGTGCTGCAGTGGCTGCGGTCTGCTTCATAGTGCGTTGCTTAACCCACTGCGCCACCGGGGAGGCCCTCAGTTCCTTCCTAAAGTGAGTTTTGGGGGCTGTAGTCAGTCCTGAGACAGTAGAATAAGGAGCAGGTTGCATATGTTCCATTCTTCAAGTAGCCCCTGGCTCTCAGCTTGTCTGGGCCTCGGGATCTTCCTTTCTTCAGTGGGGGACAATGTTTCCATCTTGGCTTTATGGCCTCCTCATAGGGGAGCATGGGGGCTAATGAATACAGAGCTCTTACCCTGGCTTAGGGGTCAAATTGTTCATTACTGGAAATGGGCTCTTTAGAATTATTCTGGTCAGGGTTATATAACATTCTTTTAGTTGGAAAGAGTTAAATCCTCTCTAAACGGATCTATTCCACTACCAGTAGTAAATTGCTAACTCTTGCTATTTTTTCTTCTACCTTTTTACTGAGAGACAATTTACAGAATAGAAGGCACACATCTTAAGTGTACAACTGAATGAATTTTTACATGTTTGTACCCGTGTAACCGCCACCAAGATCAAGATGTACGACATTCCCACATCCACACCCCAGAAAGTTCCTTGTTGCCTTCCTTCCAGTCGAGACCCCTCCTCTTCTGTTGCCCCAGATTTGTTTCACAGATGCTGGAACTTCATACGGATGGAGTCATACAGTTTAGAGTCCTCTGGGTCTGCGTTTTTGTGATTCATCGATGTTGTTGCCTGTGTTAGAAGTTTACTCATTTTCACTGTTAAGTAGAATTTCACTGACTGATACGGCTGTTTTCCTGTCCTGCTGGCGAGGGTCTTGGTGGTTTCGAGTTTGTGATTATGACTAAAGCTGCTGTGAGCACTCTCTGCTTGCCTTTGATGGACACAAACACACGTCTCTGCTGGTTTTAGACCAACCTGGGTCCAGCAAGAGGGCCAGAGCCCTCCTTGTTCGTGATTCCACAGCAGAGCCTGGCTCTGTGAGCACTGTGTCCTCAGCGGTGATCAGGCTCCTTGGGAACAGGGCCACCCACCCATTTCCCCAGGGGAGGCAGGAGGAGGCCACTCCCCTCACCCCTGTGCCTGCCAGACTCACGGTTCCGTTTCTCTAGTCGAATATCTTTGCTGCTAGAGTTTCTGCAGCCCAGTGTCAGAGTGCCCAGATGTATGAACGTGAACCGTCATCTTATTTCTGGGTGCCCTAAGCCTTCTTTGGGCCTCAGGGCATTACATGTATCTGCCACTGCATGACAAACCTCCCTAAGATGCAGTGGCTTGCAGCAGCTGTGACTGACAATCAATCTGTCATGACTCCGTGCGGCTGGAATGAGGCCAGCGCTCGCGCGGCGGGGGGGATTCTCCTGCTCGTGGGGCGTTGGCTGAGGTCACTTACGAGCTGTGTTCATGGGTGGCACAGTTCAACTAGACATCCAAGGTGACCGCGAATGCTACTCAATGGTCTAGCTAGAGTCCCTTCCAGCAAGCGAGTAGAAAGGAGGTTGTGCTTATCTTCTTAGGTCCTTGACTCAGAAATCTCAGAACATCATTTCCTCTTCATTCAGTTGATCGAAAAAGTCCAAGACCCATCTTAACAGCACGGTGAAGGGGGCGCTATGTTATTTTCCACCTTTTGAAGTGACGATCAACCTGTGCAGCCAGGCAGGGAAGGAATTGAGTTTTGGAGACCACCTCTTTCTACCATACAGGATAGGGTGACGTTGCACTTGGATTCTTGCAGATTTTCTCTAGGACTTGAACATTTCCAGCAATATGTTTACAGTTTCCAGAACAGAACCCTTAACTGCCACCAGGATCGTAAGGCAGAGAGTGTCTCAGATGCCATTCTTAATTCTCCAGCAGAACCCCAGTTGTGCAACCCTGTGTACCCATTGTCTCTGCCCTCCTTTGCTAATAGAGAGGAATGTTCTGGGCATGCAGGTTGGAACTGGGCATTTCTCCACATTAAAGGAAATTATTACAGCTAGTCAGAAGGTGGCATTTTACCCTACCATGCCCTTGGCACAGTGCGGTTAAATTAATTTAAGGGTCTCTTTTTGCCAAGACAGCATCAGTCTGGGGTACAATGCAATCCAAGGTCCAGATTGCCAAGTGGACTTTGGAAGCCTGGTGGTGGTTCTTCCTGTTTGAGCAGCTAGTGCAGCTTGAGAAAGGCCTTGGAGGCCCTCGAGGAAATGGGGAGGCTTGAAAGCTGAGCTGTCGGGGGAGAGCCAGACCACCACCCGGTCCTCCAGCCCCGCCTTGGCCACAGTCTATGCTGTGTGGTCTTGGCCTCTGAGGTGGTGTCAGGAAGGAACTGAAACAGCCTGCCTTCCCCAGGGTCTCACCGGCACCGACTTTCCTGGGGACCGGCTTTCCCGGGACCGGCTTTGCGCAGCTCCGGCTCCCCTTCTGCCTGTTTGAGGGTCTTGTGCCTCGCCCTCAGGATGCGGGCGGTGGTTCTGCACATCCCCTGCAAACAGCTGTGCTGGCACAGGCTGACGGGTCACGGCTGTGCCAGGTTTCATGGTACATGAGAAAGGAATCTCATTGGTCAGTGAAGATGCTTTCAACCACACACTGTCCCCACAGAAGCAACAGCAAACCCAAGACTCATTGTAACCCAAACCAGAAGTTCTCCAACTTTAACTCGCACAGGAGTCATTAAAACATAGTCTGCTTAGTCGCACCCCACGGTTCTGATTCAGGAGAGCTGGGTGGGTGGGATGATTCTTTTTTTTTCTCTTTATTTATTTATTTTTCTCTTTATTTATATGACATCAACTGTGGTCCCCATGGATGTCCCACCACCATTTCACTAGTGCACCATCACCTCATTCCCTTGTGCTTTCTGCCCTCATCCCATTCCCCAGCCCCAACAAAGTGTCCCTGATTTGTCCTTGTCTTTTTGTTTTTGTTGTGTTTTTTATTATTGTTGTTGTTGTTATTCTTTTCCTTGGTCGCTTATTAGGTTCCCTTATATTCCTCCTAGGTGTGAAGCCATCTGGTATTTTTCTTTTGCCTTCTGACTTATTTTGCTGAGCATAAGCCCTTCCAGCTCCATCCATGTTTCTATGAATGACTCTAGTTTATTTTTTTGATTGTTGAATAGTATTCCATTGTGTATATGTTCTTGATCCAATCATCTGTTTTTGGGCATTTAGGTTGTTTCCAGGTCTTACCTATTGTAATTAGTGCTGCAATAAACATAGGGGTGCAGGTATTCTTTTGAATCAGTGTTCTCTGGGTATATCCCTAGGAGTGGGATTGCTGGGTCATATGGGAGTTTCATTTTTAGTAATTTGAGAATTGCCACACTGCTTTCCATAATGGTTGGACCAGCTTGCATTCCCACCAGCAGTGTCCTTTTTCTCCACATCCTCGCCAACATTTGTTGTTGCTGTTTTTTTTGATATGTGCCATTCTCACTGGTGTGAGGTGGTACTGAGAATGATTCTTAACGCATTCCAGGTGATGCTGATATTGCAGGTGCAGGGACCACAGTTTGAGATCCACTGACTTAGCAAGGGACCTTTCATCTCACCCACGAGAGGTGTGGAGGTAGCAGTGATGTTAGTTTGGTTACTCACTGGCCTCAGCAGGGATGCCCTTTCTACCTCTTCTCCCTCCTGCCCTCTGTGTCTTCGCTCTGCCGCATTGCAGGCTGTTGCCGGCAGCTCTGGGGATCACACACAGGTCAGATGACACTGAGAGGAAGAGGGTTGTGGGTTTTCTCTTCATTGTGTTTAAGAAACAACTGAAAGTTTTTGCTTATGCTGGAATTTGAGATCATCTGGAGCTGAGCCACAGCTTCTGGATAACACTGCTGCAGAGCAAAGCTGCTTGGAAGGGGCCTCCAGGAGCCAGAGCTCAGAGGGTCCCCCCTGTCATTTCCACGAGGAATTTCCTTTCACCATTCCAGGTTCTGGCTTCTTCCCAAGGCTGGCATGGATCCTTTCCTCGCCTTGCTTTGCATCATTTCCTGCAAAGAACTATGAAAGTATTTTAATCAGCAGCCCTCTAAGTTCCCTCCCGGAAGTGTAGGAAATACGGGAGAAGGAGCCTGTGTCTGCAGCTGGCTAGGTTAGCCTGTCCCTCCGGCCAAGTCGGCCACGGTCCACCGTGGGGAGTGTGTGCTGGGTGGTGAGTGTCCCTGCAGCCTGATGTGCTGCCGCCTCCACTGCCCCGCGTGCCCGGGGTCCTCGCTGAGCACCGGCCTCTTCCTTCGTGCCCTCAGATCCTGCAGGCCCTGGGGAAGTCCTACCACCCTGGATGCTTCCGCTGCGTTATCTGTAACGAGTGCTTGGATGGGGTGCCCTTCACTGTGGATTCAGAGAACAAGATCTACTGTGTCCGGGATTACCACAAGTAAGGAGGGCAGGCTCGCGGGGGCTGCGCAAGGGGCCGCTGGCGGAGATCAGCGGAGGGGAGGCCGGCAACCAGTGGACGCCTCTGCGGCTGCTGCGACCAGTACTCATGTCTTAGTGGTTATGGGGGGAGTGTGGGGTCTTGGGAGGCCACTTTGCTGCCAGTGCAGACAGGATCTGGTTAGAGAATCTCGTCTACAGAAAAAAACAGAACAAACCCTATAGTCCGATTCCAGGAGCCTCAGGAGCAAGGCCAAACCCTGTGGCTCCAGCTTTACCTGACTTCACGATGATTCAGCTTGTCCCTTCTCTCCCAGAGGGGGCCAGAGTGGGGGGCGGGGGCGGGGCAGGAGGACAGGAAGGCTCTAGGCTGTCAGGCACAAGTCTTGCCCTGGCCTGGCTTCCCAGAAAGCTCACCACGCACTTGTTGCTGCTTCTCTGCTCCTCCCCGCAGGGTGCTGGCCCCCAAGTGTGCAGCCTGTGGGCTTCCCATCCTCCCGCCCGAGGTAAGACGCCTTTCAGACCTGCTCCTGGCTGTGCTAAGACACGAGTGTTGCTCAGGAGCCGCTCACACAAGATGCGTGTCCCGCCCTTACTCCTTTAAAGAGACCCTCCTGGCAGCTCAGCCCTGACATGAGCAGTGTTGCCGCCATGAGCCCCTTCTCGTCTTCGGGCTCTCCGGCTGCCGCCCTCTTGTGCCCTGCTGGTGCCCTAGTCAGACGCGCCCAGTCGGTGTTAACTACTAGATCAGAAGACGAGCAGAAAGCGTGTCTTCTGTCCGCTTCTTCAGAAATAAATGTCCACATAGGTGCTTCGCTCGGAGTTGACTCAGAGCGCTCCCATTTCCTCTCTCGTCAGCTGAATGTGTCCTACTCTGCACGTGTTACCTGCTCCCTTTTCTCTGCTCCTGTTCAGGCCCCCGGCTTGTTACCATCCCTCCTGCCCTGCCCCCGACGTGTGGCGCCCGCGGGCCCCTGACCCCGGTTCTCGCTTTCTTCCCTTCAGGGCTCAGATGAGACCATCCGCGTGGTGTCCATGGACAGAGACTACCACGTGGAGTGTTACCACTGCGAGGTAGGCCCCGCCAGTCCCGTGGCCCGGACAGAAGCCCCAGGGGACAGTGCTCCTGGCCGACCTGGGCGTGGGCTGCCCTCCGGAGCAAATGGAGGAAACGGGGTGAACCCCCGTTTGGAAGGGAGGTGGCGAGGATGTAGATGTTTGGGGTTTTAGGGTCTTTGCTGTTTTCTCCACGTTCATGACTGCCAGGTCCCGAGCTGTCACAGCTGCCCCCTGACGCCGTGCAGTGGCAGGTCGTGGCAGCAAGGGTTTCAGGTCCTGCTGGGGCAGGCAGTCAGGCAGGTGTGTGATTTGGGGAGTAGACACCCTCCAGCTCCAGCTTGTGGGTGTTCCCCTGCCAGGAGCCCTTTCTTAGCTGCCTCCTCGAAGCCAGGAAGGAACCCTCTTTGCAACAGGCATGTCACGGTTGGTGCAGGTGGCTTGTCTGTTTTGCATTTCTACCACCGGGCGTTCTTTGCCTCACCCCAGGACTGCGGTCTGGAGCTCAACGATGAAGATGGCCACCGCTGCTACCCCCTGGAAGACCACCTGTTCTGTCATTCCTGCCATGTCAAGAGGCTGGAGAGAGGCCCCGCACCTGCAGCCCTCCACCAGCACCACTTCTAGCCAGAGCCTTTCCCGATGTCACCGGGATGAGAAGCCAGGGCTGCACAACGGAAATCTGCCTGTTTCTTTCAGTGGCCCCTAGTGGGGAGTTTGGGTTGGGGGGAGGCTGGCAAGGGATCCCTTTACCCCACTCTCTGGTGTGTGTATTTTCCAAGTGCCTTTCTCTGCTGCCACTCCATCAGATCACTCAGGAAGATCTCCAGCAAGTGCGTGTGGTTCACAGCTGGAGATTGCGTCAGAGCCGCGGAGTAAACCCTGCTCTCTGTTCTGGGAACAGCTCACCTTCAAGGGAGGGGAGGTGTGCACAATGTCCTCTAAAGCGGTATTGGCTGATATAGTCCACCTCTCCCTCCACTTTAGGAAAATACCTGCACCCAAGCTCCCCACCCCCAACACCGTGATTTAAGATTTCCGCCACTCCAGAGCTTCAGTCCTTGTAGAATGGGCCACAATTTTTCATTGCATTATTGCAGGAAGGAAGTTCTAGCATGTTCTTTGTATTTTAGGGAAAATTTACTGAAAACCAGAGACAGGTTTTGAAATAAGTGAGACTGGGCTTCCTCCTTGTACACTGACAATGTTCTGTATCCGCTTGCAAATCTTCACTCCCTTAAAGGCAGGCTGGGCATTGATGGAGATTTCCCCTGTTTTAGCAACATGTGCTTCGGGACAAGAACTTGGTGCAGGCACCAGGCTTTTTTGCCCACCTGTTTGCATCCTCCCCTGCCCCCCTTTCTGGAGCTCTCTGGAGTCTGTGACTTTGGAGTCTTCTTACTAAGGCAACTCTCAGGATCTTATGTGGGGACATCTTGCGTGCCTGCTTTAGCTTACTTAATGGGCTTTGGGTAAGTCCTGCCTACGTACTGAGAGCTAGCCCCTTGTAAATGAGGAGCATTTGTGTGTGAGAGAGCGATCTCTAAGCCAGCATGGGAGGGAGTACCTCAGGGTAAGTTATTATACTCACGTCACAGGTTTCTCTCTTGCTCAATTCTTGGCACAAGCATGATGTTTGAAGAGACCAATACAAGGTACACAGCTTTTGTTTTTTTCTTTTCAAAAAAATTGTTTCCCTCCACTTTCAGTCTTCCACACACAAAAAATACCTCACAGACTAGAGCTTCACCAAATCACAGATTCAGGAGGAATTTGGCCATCACACTGGACTCAGATGCCTTCTTTGTGATTTAGGAAACTCTGGCTTTGCACAGGCCAGGCGCCAGCAGTTCAGGGCACTGTAATCTCACTGGAGGTCAGTGGAAACAGATCCAGTTGAAATCGGGTGCCATTGCCTTATGCATTTCATCAGCTTCTCCCCAGGCAGCCTGGGCTTAGGGAGGACCACGCAGAGGCGAGGCTGCCTTTGCACTGAGGCAGAATCTACCTGCATGTCATACTCCTGAGGTCAGTATCCCTGGGTATTTGAATGAGAAGAAGGTGTTCAAAACAAAAGTTGGCCGCCATTTGCCCTTCTCAGATTGTGGGGAGGGTCTCAGAGACTGCTGGAGGGGGTGGGGGCCACTCCACTGCTGCCAACCAGGCACAGCATGGCGCCCGGCACGTTCTCCATGTCCTCACCTCAGACCCACAGCAAAGGAACTGGGTGTCAGGCGCTCCCACACTTGGTCAGTGGACCCCAGAGCACAGGAGACTTGCAAACTTTACACTGGTCCCAGTTCCACCTCTAGGTCATGTTTTGCCTCATTTGGTAGCCATGCCTGTAAGCAGCCCAGAATTAGCACTGTTAGTTGACTTTTCCATGTTTATTAGACATACTCTGTTGGAACCCTTTGGCCACATGATATTTCAGTGTGGGCTGCAGACTTGTTGGTTCCTTTTCAAGGGCTGAGGCCCCTGAAAACCATGAATGCACAAGACTAGAGCCGTGAGCCCTGGGCTTGCCCGCTCTCTTCCTAGCAAGTCACCAGCTCATCTTGGGCAAGACTGGCGGGCAAGTGAAGCCCGCCAGTATATCTTGACCTGTCTTTGCCATCCTAGGAATGTTTCCAGCCTTGCTGACACACCTTTACTCAGGTCAGACAGAGTGACGAAAATTGCCTTGGAACCACTGTCAGAAGTAGCAAGGGTTTGTGAATCAGTAACTAACTGGTTTTAAAATCTGTGATTAATTTTTTAAATGAAAATTTAAAGGTGATTCAGATGTCTCTGCAAATCTGGCTTTTTATATTGTTGAAGATCATTAATTTTCCAGACACCCAAGAAATCAAGCAGCAGCTTCTCTTACTATCAGCCTAATGGGAGGGGACACTAGGTAGGAATCTCATACCAGTTTTACTTCGTCAGGCGCTTGCACAGAAGTCATGAAAAGCTCTCCACTACCTGATATTTTAATTGGTAAGTTATTAGCCAAATAGAACTGTTAATGAGGTTGTATTTATAGGTACCTAAACAGAAAATACAAGCACCTGGCAGACCAGGGTGAGTCAGTTTGTTTTAAAATTTAGAGCAAATAGCCTTTCCCTAGTTCCTTAGACAACTCTTGGACTCTTACTTAACATGAAGAGAATTATGGATGGCCTGATTCCGTACCCAGCCTCTTCCCGTGCCTCATTTTGCCCTTTAGTTTTTTCTTGTCTCTCCTACCTTTCCTCCCCTTCCTCAGAAACATTAAAAAACTGCCTATGTGGTCTGAGAAAAGCCAAAATCCCTGTTTGGCTTGCTACCTCAGGATAACACTCTCCCACCCCTTCCTCCCAGCCTCCCTCTGTCTCTCCCTCCTTATTATTCCCCATCTGTCATTGAGGACAGAGTGATCCATTCCTCCATGGTTAATGCTACAGTGAAAACCTTCAGCTGAGCCAACGAGGTTCGGCCATCTTGCTCTGGGTGGATAATTGAGGGTTCTCATCACCTACAGGTGCTGCCTTGTTTCCATGGCGTTGAGTCACACTTAAACAATGAAAAACCAGTGTTAGGATTTGAGACAATAGTACAGTTGACCATTGAACAATGGGGGTTTGAACTGTGCAGGTCCACTCACGTGGATTTGGCTCAGTCCCAGGTTCTGCATCCTCAGATTCAACTGACCAACATTGCTGTTGGCGGACCCCAAAGATGCAGAGCCATGGAGAGGGAGGTTCCACTATAAGGGACTTGAACATTCTCGGGGAAAGGGTGTGTATGATGAAGCCAAATCCCCACAGATATCAAGGAACACTGTAGTTAAGTTTGGGTGAGTCAAAATTATAGATGAATTTTTGACTTTAAAGGTTCAGTGTCCTTGACCCCAGGTCTTCAAAGGTCAACTGTATTTAGAACTCAAAGTCCTTTGCAGCCTGTGTTTGTGTGCCATTTCCATGCCTCAGGACATGAGTGTCATGATGGCTGCTGGTGTACCCCTGCGAAGAATGTGCAGACGGACCCCAAGCCACTGTTGCTCAATGCACTTCTTAACCAAATTGTATTCGCTTTTGTGCCAGGAATAAGTCCTAGTTTCTCAGTTACAATTAGAAGTAACCCTTTTAAAAAAGTAGGAAAAAAAAAGTATATATATTAGCTATCATTCTGAGCCAGAGATGGACAGATGTGGGAAATTTCCAAATAGTGTGTGAAAATTTCACTGTTAAGAGAAATCATTTTCCTCTGTCTCTTCTTTTACTATAAAATCATTCAACATTTTAGTATCAATGTTTTCAAACTATTGACTGTCAAATCAAAATTTTACTTCCTGTAAGATTATTCAGAATATCATGACAATAAAACTGCATCAATCTATAGATGATTATTCTCCAACTTAATGACGTTTCCTGGGTCTTTTGTGTGTGTGTATAAGCAGGTGGTCCCTCTGTTGGATTGGTTTTCTAGCGATATGGATCAGAGCTATAGATAAGGTTCCTAAAGGAACACACGTGTATCAAAACTGAAGGGGCTGGGATTTTACACTCTGCAAATGGGCATGCCATGGTTTCATGGATTCTGGCAGATGAAAATGGTAACTGCAAAGAACCTGCAAGGAAACATGCTGTTGATGGACAAGTACATTGGCTTAAGTTTTTTTGGAGGGCAATTTGAAAATATGTACCAAGTCTTTATAAAATGTCCATGAAATGGGTCTTTAAAAGTCCACCTGATTACATTAGAAATAATTCAACAAAGTTTCGTTTTTTTTGAAATGACAACCCAAGTTCCCAACAAAAGGACAATGCTTAAAACATGTAGTTCTCTACTGGGTTATGCTCACATCATAGCGAATGACCTTAAATCTCAGAAGCTAAGGGGACAAGATGTAAACATGATTTCTGATACAACCCCAAATTTGGAAAAACGATTGTGTAAGTATAGCCATAGTTCAAAGTGTGGAAGGAAAGGCATAAGGAAAAAAATGTTAATGATTTTGGGACGGTAATTCGCATTTTATTTCTAGTAATTTTATGTGCTTTACAGATTTTCCTTAATTTCCTCGGACGAAAAGAGCTAATGGTGGAGAGATTAATGACCAATTGAATGATTGGTTAATTGGCAGCGCCTGGCGTCTCGCTCGCGGGTTCTAGTCCCCTTTCCGCCGCAGACGTGTCCGGCCTCAGGCGCCTCTACGACGAGGAGCAGTATACTAGAGTCACTGGGATCTTACTGTGAAAACACCCTGTTGTAAGGTTTCCTGTTGGAATTTGGGGGTTGGGTTCCTCTGGCCCCAGGAGCTGCGAGATAGGGTTGTGGACCCCTGCCAGGCGCGCAGCCGCACTGCAGCGTGCCCTTGGCCAGGGGTCAGCTGTGCCCACCCCGGCGCTGGACTGGGATCGCGCTGCTTTTTCCATCACCCCCGGGCTCCGCTGCGACGGAGGCCGCAACTCTTGCCCCTAAACGCGATTTTACGTCAGCCGGTAGGTAACCCGGGACACGGGCACTTTGAAGTGGACACAACCCCCACTTCAAACTGCCACCTTTCCAAGTGTGTTCCTACCTGAACTCCATTTATACAGACTCATGTGCGTCATGAGTGGGACGCTTTGCTACTGACAACTACCTCACCAAATGTCGGGTTCCAAGCACAACTTAAAAGATGACATTATGGGCAAAGTAGCGTTAAAATTCTAGGGGTTACACCTTCACGCCCCAACCACAGTGCTCTTGAACAGACTAACATCAAACCCTAACATTGCAAAAAAAAAAAAAGTACGCCACGAGCCAGCCAGGAGTCGAACCTAGAATCTTCTGATCCGTAGTCAGACGCGTTATCCATTGCGCCACTGGCCCCGTACTTGTCGAGGACTTGCTGCCACATAGGTCATCTCTTACGCAACTTTAACAGTCTAGTTCAGAAGCATCGCATTACCGCCCCAGCGCCCGCCCCGGCGGCGTCGACCCACTGGTCCCGGCGCTCGGTCTCTCCCGAGCCAGCGCGCTCGGCCAATCCTCAGCGGCGACGTCACGGCGCTCCGCGGCGTCCTCCATTCCACCGCTCCAGACGCGGCCTCTCGCATGCTCTAGCGCTCTCACTAAGTTTGTCCACGGCCGCCTCCCGTTTGCTCTGGAATAGGGCGGGGCGGGGAAAGAGGTGGGGCAGGGCCCGGCGCTGCGGCCGCCGAGCCTGGGTGACCGGTAGCGTTGTAGCGGAGGTGGCGGCGCGGGGCGGGGCGGGGCGGCGCGGGCGAGTGAAGAGGGAAGAGGTGGTGGTGCAGGATGGCGGCGACGACCTACGGGCAACTGAAGCTGTGAGTCGCACGGGCTGGAGGTCGAAAGGGCTTGACCGAGAGGGCGTGAGGGCGGCGGCGGGGCGGCAGGTGCGGGGAGGGTTTCTGAGTCCCGCGGCGCGGGGCCGGTGCGGGAGCCTCTCGCGTGGCCCGTCCGGGTTCTTGTTGGTCGCGGCCGCTCTCAGGCCACGCCCGAATCGCCACAGGCCGGGGAACGACGTTCTCCCCAGTCCTTCTCGGCTCTGGGGCGGGACAGCGACGCTGCGACTGGCTTCCGCGAGCCGGGGTCGGCGTTTGGGTGCAGCCTTCAGGACACGCTTTCCCCGCTTTTCTTTTTTCTTTTTTTTTTTGGAGGGGTGACAGCCAAATGTGGCCTTATAGCTTATTAGAGAAAAAGAGAAATGTCCTCTCCCCCACCTCCCTGATTAATGAGCGCATGCAGCGCCACTTTAGAATCTGAACACAAGTTGACAAAGCTTTCTCTCCCTGGGTGTCAAAGCTGCCCGACCCGTCTTTAAGATGCAGGGGGGAGAAATGTAAAAAACAGTCATTAAATACAGTTAAAATCATGAAAGACTTACTGGACTTTAACTTTGATACAGCTCGAATATAAAGCTGGAAAATTTTGGCATTGCACCTTGACTTTAAGATAAAGCCAAGTTCTTGAGGCTTTGAGAAATAGACTCTGGTTGTTAGAATTGTAAATTAGGTATTTGTAGAGTTTTTGGCTTGTTCTGGGTAAATAGAAACATTTATTTCCCTTAGCATTACCATCATCCCCTATACTTTTCTTGTCTGTGAGTAACTTGGCTCTACTCAATTTGTTTAACACTATCTCTAGACTGAAAAGCCAGTGACTATAGTCTGACTGTCTTTGACAGCAAAGGCAAGTATGATTTTTGAGGGCTTACCCAACCTTATTAAAATAAGTTAATTTTAGTATATGTGCTGCCGAAGGGAGCACCCTAATTAAGTTAAAATATCTTGGTCTTTAGTCCTAGCTATCACATTTCCTTTTGCAGGAATATGAGGACAACAGAATGTGCCTTGTGCGGCTTCTGTGTTCCCCAGAACTTCAAACCCACTTAACATTCTGGAAGGTTCAGTTTAAAGTTGGGGTGCAGGATTGGGAGTGAGGTCATCTACATCAAATACTTTGGGGGAAAACTGATTATGTTTTCTCAGCTCACTCCCTTTGCAACTTCTGTTTACTGTAATTTTCTTTGAAAACTCACCTACTCACTTCCCTCCACATTTTCTTGCCAAGTTTCCTTTTTCTCTCCCAGCTCCCCTTTGCAAGGTGATCACCTTGTTGGTGAATGAGTTCATCAAAGTCTGTTTGACTGGAGTTCTGGCCTGACCAGTGTCACGTGTGCTCTGCTGGCTCATTAAGCTATTGCTGTCTACCTGATAGTCACTAAAGGATTTAATATGATCCCACACCAGGTCTCAGATGTGTTTGAACAATATGGAACCTTGGCTTAATGCAGCTTAGAGTTAGGTTACAAAATGCAATTGAATTTTCCTGTGGCAAAGACTGAATGCACTGGAGAATTTGAGAATTATGATTGTTTATGAGCTTCCAAGGAAGCCCTAAATACATCATTGGGGGCGGGGGTTGGACTCTATCCCTAAAAGAGAAGAAAATTTGTCCTTAAGTGGTGAGGCTGATGCTTTTGTATTGATTTTTGTGAGTTGTGGAAACAATCTGTTTAGATGAGAAAGTAAATCTGGGGCTGTGTGAAAATCATTCTCTAATTTATGAATCCTTGATTTTTTTCCCCCAGAAAAAAATTTTGAGTGCTTCTGTAAATGTGAAGATACAACTTTTCTTGCAACTTTTTCTGGACTAAGGAGTTTGTGAGTTCTAGTCTTTGCTCCTATTGCTTCTTTTTGGTTCTTCCTCCTTTTTGGCTCAAGATTTTTAAATGCCATTCAAAGTTTTCAAATATGGCCTCCTGGCTAAGGAGTATTCTTTTTTACATGCATTTGGATGTAGAAGTGGTTTCTGACCCTTATCAGAATTAATTAGTAGGACATAATAGATGTCTTACACATAAAGATATGTTTTTTAAAAGATCCACAAGAGATAGTTTGTTGCAACAGTATGACTTGGGTTAATTAAAATATTGAAGTGCTTGGGATTTTAATAATTTGTTCTATATTATGTCATACATTTATTTTCTCCAGCTCATCTTTGCCCTACTATGAAGTTCACCTTCCTAATGGCCTGGTTTAATTTTCTGCTCCCCTGCACAGTCTCAATTCTGTCTGATTCACCTAAAAGTTGAAACCCCCCATTTTTTGCTCATCTGTTCTCGAGCTTCTTCACAGTCTTAACCCCTTACTTTATTTCACATAACTGCCTGAGGTTTCCCCCGCCCCACCTTCCACCAGACTTGGCCACCATCTTCTGGCTTCAAAGCTTGGACTTTTTCTGATCCTTCTATCCGGAATGCCTTCTTCCTGTTTCCCCTCTTTACATGCTGATCACATCCTCAGTATTCGTTGAGCCACTTATTTTGTCACTGAGAAATGATAAAATCATTATATGTACTTTGTTTCTCCAATTAGGTTGCAAATATGTGGAACATATTAGAAACATTTTAACATTGTCTTCTCCTCCAGTCTTCCTCAGTACCTAGCACAAAGCCTTTTCAGAGGATATTCCAGTGAATCACCTGAGTAAATAAAAAGAAGTGCAGAACACCTACCAGTACTTCAGAAAGAACACAGTCTTGGGGTAATCTGGAATCTTTTGAATTAGCAACAGCTTAAGTCTTTTTGTGTATATTATTATTTTTTCATTGCTTCTGTGAGGCCATAGGTTGATCTATATTCTCTGTCATTGTTGAAGATAAGGAAATAATAGACCTTGTTCTCACATTCAGGTCACATAGCCAAGCCGTGGCAGGACTAGCTTTGGAACACCACAGGCCAGGCCCACAGTTCAATGATCTTTCCATTATAATGCATTAAATTACCCTTTTTTCTCTTATCAGATTGCTCTAGCCTTCATCTCACATAAGTATGGTATAAAAATGAGTCACTTATAATTGAAAGTAGTTGACATGTATCTGTGGATTTTTAGTGTGGAAACTAGGATCGTGATTCAGAATTTAAACATCCATATCTTTTAAAATATCCGTAGTTTTAAATATCCTATTCTGCGACTTCTGTTTTTCTTTTTTAATCATTTGTGTAAGCATGGATAATGTCAGATAGGATGGATTTTAAATTACAAAAAAAAATTATAACAGAAATGCATTTTTGGAAGTGTTGTTGTTGTTTTTAAAGACAGCTGAAATAGGTAGGGATCCCTCTAGGCAGTGAATCAGGCTGCTACTTGATTCACTGTTTCTGCTGTTATTAAGTTATCTTCGTCTTTAAAAAGTGGTCATTGCTGTGAGGTCCTAGTCATGGCAGATTGGGTGTAACCCTGAGAACAGATATAAGCTAAGCTATACCGTGATGAAGATAGATGTAGTCTGTCTAGAACAGTGAACATTCACATTATTCACACAGCTCTCTTCAAGGAAGGATGGAAGGAAACTAAGATTTATTCTCATAAATTTAGGCACTAATGCAGTAGACTTGTGTCTAAGACTTTAGTTGGATGGGGGTTCATCTTATAGAGTCCAGCTTAGTACTAGGCTACATTAGGTCACTTGCTGTGCTTGACTTTTTTTTTTTAAGTCCAAAAGAAGTTTAATAGCACATTTACCTTCTGTATCCATGGGAGAGAAACAGCAAAACTGAGTAACTTGCTATATGGTTTTTGACACCATCTTAAATAGCTTAGTTAGAACAAGCTTAGTTAGAACAAGAGGGGCTTTAGGGGTGGGAAAGTAAGGGGACCATCAGTTAGGGAGTTTACCTAGGAAGGCTGTGCTTGTTTTAAAAACATATTCCAGAGCCCCGCATTATATCTACTGAGTGAAATTTCTGGAGGTGGGGGGGTCTAGGAATCCAAAAGTTTAACCAGATGCCCTGGTAGTTCTTATGTGCCCTAAAAGGGTATTTTAGGGCTAGGTGATGCTGAATGAGTATAGAGCATGTTGGTAGATGAGCATCCTTTGGAGGACCTTAGGTTCTGGAAGGTTATGCTATGGGGAGTTCTAGATTAGGTGACTGTTAGGCTTGATCCTATGAAGAAGTGTGGTTGTTGGAGAGAGAATGGGTTTTAGGATGTACAGAGAGCAGGAAGTAGATGGAACCTAGAGATTTGGTGGAGGAGGATAGGATTAAAATGCACTGACTTCCTAGAAATATCAGCTGGGGTTGGTACTGGGTTAGGCTCCTACGTATCCGAGATGAAACTGGGCTGTAGGAAAGTGCCCAAGGACTATCCCATTAAGGGAGACTGCTGGACCTAATAGGAGGGTTGGTGATGGGTGGTGGGAGTCTGTGTTGGTATGGCCGTAGTAGAATCAGAAGAACCTTTTTTACTCTCTGAATTTTTACTTACTGAGAGCCAAAATAAATGTTAACCAGTCAGGAGACATTAATTATACCAAGGCTAAGAAAAAAGGAACTATCTTGGCCTAATAAAATTTAAAGATTTTCCATTAAAAATGGTTTGTAAAGAGTTTATCACATGGGAATATCAGGCATCAAAAAATTTAGTCAAGGGAAACATCTCATTCCTCAGTGCCAGGAAAGTAGAGTGTTTTATCTAAATGGACATGCCTGTTTGTGGATGTGTTTTGACCAGGCGTTAATGTGAAGGTTATTTCATTCAAGGAGGGGATTTAATCTCAGTGTTAGTTTTCTATTGCAGCTGTTCCAAATAAACTTAGAGACGTAACACAAATGTATTATCTCACAATTTCTGTTGGTTCTAAACGAGTCTTCTTGGGCTAAAATCAAGATGTCAGCATTGTCAGCAGGGCTACATGCCACTCTGGTTCAGTTACCCAAAGTCATTCATGGCCCGAAAATATTACATACCAGAGCTATTTGGAGAGAAAGACACACGTACCATGTTCACATGTTCACCTTTTATTATAGTATGTTTATATACATTATAATTGTTCTGTTTTATTATTGTTTCTGTAAATCTCTTACTGTGCCTAACTTATAAATTGGACTTTTCACAGGTAAGCATGTATGGGGAAAGAAATAATATATATAAGATTGGGTACTGTCTGCAGTTAGAGGCTTCCCATAGGGGTCTTGGGATTTATCTCCTGTTGATAAGGGTGACTGCTGTACAAGAATGTTCATAGAGCCTTTATGCATAATATTCCAAATGGAAGCTGCCCAAATACCTATCAGCAAGAAAGTGGATATATCCACAAGTGAGTTGTGATATATTACAATGGAATATTATTCAACAATGAAAAGGAATGAACTATTATATATAGCTTGCCGTATGTTAAGCATATTTGTCTTACTTGTTGCATTTTGCAACATCTGTTAAAATTCATTTTTATTCCCATAGCATATCCCCTCCCTTTGCTGAGGGAAGTAGCTTTATATTAAGAAGTTAGTAAAAGGTTATCTTATATTTGGTTAATTAGGGGTTGATTATCCCTTAAACTTATAGTAAAAAATGATTAATACAGTTGTTTTCTTTTAGAGGACTTCCTTCTGCAACACCAGATAGCTTGTACATGATTAGTAAATGAGAAATGTCAGTGATGGTTGTGTGGGTTTGTCTTAAGATCATTCATAGGCAAGGGGAGTGGCATAGATGGAATGTAATACATTGCCCTCGTGTAAACTGCTGCATAGACAGAAAATCTTTCAAAAGTGGTTTAAGCACAATAAAGATAAGGTACTACAAACAAGAAAAAGGAAAATCTCCCCAACTTTGGTCAGTCCAGGGAGGGTTGTACTTTCTCCCGTGCCCACCACGTTAATAGCAGCTTCAGTCTAGTTTTACTGCAAATTTGCAAGTCTACCTGCAAATCTGCATTTTCACTTTATTGTTTCTGTTGATTGTTAATGTTTCCTGAGACAGCTCCCTCAATGCTAAATTACTTGCTTGTGCTGTCAGATTATCGCCAAAGGAAACGACTGTTATTTTTATTAGACTTTGGTTACACACTTGTATAAATTTAAAAGTTTATCCTAATCCTAATTTTACCAACTTTATCTTTCATTTTGTAGAGTGACAAGTTTTTTTCAAAAACACACATGTGACGTTCAAACAAAAAACTCCTGGTGTTAAAAGTAGTTTACGTTAAAAGTTTCCTGGATACATTTTATTAAAAATATGTTTCTTGGTATTTTCAGCTTATATTTATATTTTGCTTACTGTGTGTCATATATGCTACTGCTTATGAAAGGTTGCTCATTTTATCCTCATAATAGTGCTAGCTTATGAATCTGTTATTATTCTTATTTTATGGCTAAGAGAACTGAAGAATAGATTAAGTAACTAGCCCCATGGTCACTTACTGGTGCACAGGTATTATGGTTTTGTAAACTGCGCTCCTAAATACTGTGCTACATTACCTTCTGTGCCATTTTATTATGACTTTCTTGTATAAGTCAAATTGGTGGTTTATAGAAAATTAAAAACTTGTCAGCAATAAATACACAAGTGAAAGAGTTGCAGTCGACTCATAAGACATTGGCTTCATCTACCTAGAAGCTAGGAGAATGATGCCAAATTAAAACACTTCTGAAATTGTTAAGATAGTTTTGTGGAAGTGTTCATTTTATTTATTTATGGTTTTAAATTTCTTCCTAGACATATCACACCTGAAAAATTTTATGTGGAGGCTTGTGATGATGGAGCAGATGACGTACTCATCATCGACCGTGTGTCCACAGAAGTTACCCTCTCAGGTATTTCATAGCCACATTTAGAAATATCTGAAAAAGATTTTATACTTTTATTATTATAAAATTTTTTTATAATAAATTACTCAGAGGTCAACGTGTGAATCTTGAGTGTCTTCCTATAAAATGTAGGAAAGATATGACTTGATTTCTATTTACTTGGTTGTCTGGTTATCCTGGTAAGAACCATGTATAATTTTCCTTTGATCAAATGAAATTAGAACTCTGTTTCCATTTGATAATTTTGCATTTTCTATGTCTGTTACTTGGTGGCTACTAATTGATTTAAACCAATATTAGTACTCTTATCCCAAATTTTAATCACTTTTTATGCCATATTGATACAGCCTAGTATATTATAAAAGCTTTATTTCGAGTTACTTTTGACTGTTCAGTGACTTTATTGTAGGTAGGGATTGCAGACTCATTTGAGCGGGCAAAGCTAGTTGTGAGTAGTTTGCATGTAATGACAACCCCAAGCAGTAGCCACATGAAGAGATACTTTGACCTGAAGCCAGCGAGGGTGGGGGCAGACTCGCTCACAGTTTTCTCTTTCAGTTTCTTTTTTCCACTGGGAATGTAGACCATTGCCAGGGAGAGAGGGTGTTTTTTTTTTTCCTTCCATGAAAAAATAACATATTCTTAAAGTTATTGTAATTTTATTGCTATTCAACTCTAGTGAGTATAATTTACAGCTCTCTCAGTAGTACATTTAAGTTTATCAAATGATCTTACCTATTTAGCATTTCTCTGAACTTTGCACTGGTATTCCCATTTTTCATATTAGTTAATTGTGGCATAGCATTGCTCAGTAAATCAAGTTATTAAGAGAAACAAGTGAATTTTATGCCTTAGTCAGAATCACTTTATTCAGAATAACAGGACTGTCTTTAGAAACAGGACTCTGTTCACAGCAGTGTTTCAGAGTGGGTGTCAGGGTATTAAACTGTGACTGAAATAAAACTTATGTCTCCATGCATGAATTTGGAAACTTTGAAGTAAATAGGGAAACAGCTTTATTTTACTTAGACCTTACAGAGTCTTTACTCTCTTATGAATCATGACTCTAGGTGAAGGCATAGAGGTAATATGAATGCAACCCAAAAAGCTTCTTTAACTGGGAAATCCTACCTCCCTGCTTTTTTCTGGGTTATTCCTTGAATTAGAAGTCCCCCAAATTATGTTTTGTAAAGCAGACTGGTTTAAAATTGTAGAATGAGTCCTGTGATCTAAAAATACTCTTTTATTTTTTATTAGAAAGGGCTTTTCTGATTAGAAAATCAGAGTTAATGACGATGCCTCCAAACCTATATAAATTACTTTTGAGACCTGAGGAAGATGCTTTTCTTTCCACCTCCTCCCTTAGAAGGAAGGAATGGCCTCTGTTCCCCACATTCTTAGCCTTGGATAGGCAAGTCTTTTTATTTGCATTCCATTAATTGCATCTTGTGATTAATATCTTGTCTCAACCTCCATTTCCACTCACTTTCTAATTATTTTAAAGCAACAGAGACTTTGTTTTTTCGAGAGGTTGGATAAATTTACACTAGAAATAACCACACCTTATTTGATGAAGATGCAGAAGCATGTTACCTTTTGACAGCATATTCTAGATAATCTTACGACAACATGGACACCTTTATTTTAGATTGTGCCTAAATGGTGGTCTAATACTAATGAAGGAATATTGCTTCCTTAGAACAAATTATGTGTGTTTAGTTGAAGTAGCTATTAAAATCAATCTAAATTTACCTTGCTATTGGTGAACTTCCTCTTTTTCTTATTTTAAAGTCAAGAAAGATATTCCTCCTTCAGCCGTCACAAGACCAATATTTGGCATATTGGGTACAATCCATCTGGTGGCAGGTAAGAAAGAAACTGAGATTGGCAAAGAAGGTAATTAAGTTGACATTTATAATTGTTAGATGAAAAGGCATACCTCATTTCATGCTTTAGGCAATAAATGTTTACTTTAGGTATTCGTCATTATTTTCTAAAAGTATAAAATACCCCAAATGCCAAGTACCTAGATTCATTAGCCTGAGGTCTATTTAAAAAGTTTTATTTTTGGTTTTACTTCAAGTAGAGTTGAAATCTCCAGTGGTGTACATTTTTCATGAATTCTAAGAGAATTTAAATAAAAATCTTAATGCATTAATGGACCAAAGTATTGTATTCCATGCCTTTAGGAGGAAAAAAAGCGGGTCTTTATATAATATAGGACAGTCTCATTCTGCTGGCCTTTAGAATTTAAATAATAAAGATTGCTACTTTTGGCATTAGAGTTGCCTTACTTATGTATATTTGACTTTACTTTATGCAGGTAATTATCTAATTGTCATTACCAAAAAGACAAAAGTAGGTGAATTTTTCAATCATGTAATCTGGAAAGCAACAGATTTTGATGTCCTTTCTTATAAGAAGACAATGTTGCATTTAACTGATATTCAGGTAAGAACTGTAAGAATTTGCTAATTGCAAACCTGAAGAGGTACTATGAGGGTGGAGGGAAGGGAGGTGAAATACAAAGAATGATGGATTTCATTTTAGTCTGTTTAAGCAGCCCATAGAGCAAGACTGTATTACATTTATACCTAGCTATAAAATGTATTTTTTAAAAAGGCCTTTATATGTTTTATTGCTCTTGGTTTTGATCTATTTTGTTCTTTTAGTTGACTCAGTTCTTCAAATTATGGAATATTACATGGAAGAAAAGGACAGACAGAAAATACCCATATACTCAACACTGACTTAATTTTGTGTTTTTTGTAAAGAAATGATAAATAACTTTAAAATTCTACTCATCCATTTCATTTCCTCTTTCCCCAGAGAAAAAGTTTTGTTCACTTTTACCACATATCAATATAGGTTGTGTATACATTTGTGTGTGTGTGTTTATTTTCAGACAATCCTCTTGCATAATTTTATGTGAACCTCTTTTATTTACCATGGGTTAATTAATACCAGTTACCCAACAACGTGGTGTAAATTTCAGTTACTGTGGTATAGTAACTAAAGAAATAGCCCACTGAAGACCAAAGTGCAAAGGAACAAAAACTGACGGCTGTAAACATGGAATTATAGTTGAATAAATGACATGTAGAAGGAACAGCTGAGTATGGGACTGCCTACACAGTCACCCTTCAGGAGACTTCTAGGTACCCCGTCAAAGGTTAAGACCTTCACTAAGGTGAAGGTGAATTTATTGACATTAAAGATGAAGTGTTTGCGTTGGAAAGGTTAAAGATGTCCCAGTGAAAATGATGCCAACAACAAACCCCACATTAAAGAAACACTTGGAGGTATTTCACAACTTTGAAAGTGCAAAGGAGTGAAGTGTTAGGAGGAGTTTCAGACTTCGAAAATTGTGGCAATTAGCCAAGTGTGGAAAAGATATTCTGTATCGTAAGTTATTTAAGAAGAGAAGCATTGTTCAAGCTACTCTTGATAAATTTTTTATAAGAAATAGTTTTTTCCCTTCAGTGATTCTAATATGTTAAATGACACTGTACTAAATATTTTACTATTTTTTTCTTTTCCCTGTACAGTTAAAACTTACAGCAGAATTTTTAATGTTTTGACAAAATTTTTAAGAGCCGTATGACCATCATAATTTTTGCCATTGATAGTGATAGTTTAAGATAATAAAGATATATTGATCATTTTTACAGTTCTACCATTTTATGAAAAATAAGGACTACCTTTATTAATACTCACATATCTATTTTTATATGAAGTGTTTTTTAAAGCTTAGATATATGGCATTGCCTTGTTCTAGTTTTTGAAATTTTTTTATATCAATATTATGTTTAAAAATTTATACTTATTGAGTGTTTGTTTTATAAATGTAATTTATGTAATTTGCTGTAAAAATAATTTTTATATAATTTTACTCCAAGATTACAAAAATGTGTGTTTCTAAAAGAAAATGTACTACTTTAAAACATGTAACTTACTGGTGATAAATACTCTTTATGCGTTTTGCTAAGTAAAACTGTAGGATATGCTTTTTAATACTTCAGTTTAAACTTAAAATTTCTTTCCTCCCCCCACTTATATTTATTCTCTCTGAGACATTAGATTTTGAGAGTAAAAATAATTGTATTTAGTTAATTCCCCGTTAATATTTACTTGAACATGATTGCTATATTTATTAGGCCAGGCAACTAATTTTATTTACCATTGCTAACTACATAGGCTATGCTTTTCTTGTACCTTTTTTTTTTTTTTAAATGTCTGAGCCTAAATAAAAGTTGTGTGGTATATAGAATTATAACATGAAAGTTAATAACATTACCAATATATTTTTTTAAGACAAGGATAAAAACAAATGTTGAACTTGGTATTTATTTCAAAGCCAGCAAAATAATGATTAAAATAAAGATAAATTTAACGCTTACTAGACTTTTTAATCTTTGTGGGTTTTTTTTTTTTAAATTCCACTTTACTTTCCCTTCAGCCCAAACCAGTAAAGTTTCTTAAAACTGAGGATGGCATTATGCTTGTTATTTATTCTTTGTTACTGGGCCTCTTGTGAATTTAAAATTGTTTTTTATTTGTCAAATGAGGATAATTATACCAACTTAGCAGGCTAGTTGTGAAGATGAAAGAAAATTTATGTAAAGTACCTGGCACACAGGTCATAACCTATGGTGATAAAGTTTTGTTATAATTCTTCTGACCTTTTGAGTGTAAGTTGTGAAGGATACCATAGGGAGGCAGTTTTGCCTTGTTATTAATACTGTTGAGCATCTTAATGTGTGTCAGGAACTGGCCTAGGTCCTGGGAAAATAGTGAGTTTCCCTGGCCCTGGTCTAGGCCTTGTGACAGTGCTATTGTATGTAACTGGACTTAATAGGTTTTTATTTTTCATTTTTTTTCATGCTGACAGATTCCTTTTCAGGTATGAGATACTGATTTTACTTTCTCTCCTTCATTTACAGTTACAGGATAATAAAACTTTCCTAGCGATGATAAACCATGTCTTGAGTATGGATGGGTTTTACTTTTCAACAACATACGATTTGACTCACACTTTACAGCGACTGTCCAACACTAGTCCAGAATTCCAAGAAATGAGTCTTTTAGAAAGGGTAAGCTTAATCTTCAGTTATTTTTAGTTATTTTGGTTGATTTATTTTAAAAGGGCATGTCTTTGTTGCACCCATAAAAATATATATTGAATTTTCTCAATCTTGGCTGAAATTTGACTTCATAAAGCCTCTTGAATTAGGAGTTAGAGTGACTTTGAAAATATACTTTGTTTCATATGTACATCACAATCCCAACTTCAGGGTCACAGAGTCCTTACACAGGTGGGATTGTAAACAATTTGTGAAGGAATTAGAAAAGCAGTGCATGTTTTTAAGGTAACTTCCTAGCTCTGAGCTTTTGACAGTGTCACTGGTTATCACCATTAGCAACATAATTATGTTTATAAAGTTATTGTTCTAACTGGTGATGTTTTTCTGCAGTGAACTCATTTATAGTTTCTAAAGTTAGAAAAGTAACTTGAAAAATACCTTTTTGTTTAAGGTGGATGTTTTGTTTAGATTAATGTTTCAGTCCTCAGGTGGCCTCAGCTTAAAATACCTGCTTTACCTGAAAGTTGCTTGACTTTTTACAATCAAATCTTAGATGTGTTTGGGGAGCATTTAAAAGGTTGCTCTCAGTTACCTTTTAAGTTGGACCTTATGAATTTGTTAGTCATTGACCATTTTTGAACTGTAAAAATGTTAATTTCATGGAGTTCAGCCTAAGTCGGTATTTTAAAGACTTATTTGACTCTGCATACAAGAACTCGGGTGTAGGCCAGAAGTGTGTGAGGGGTGTGGTAGTGAGAGAATTCATCAGAGATAGAGAGGGGAGCAGTGGGCTTTGTCATGTGGTTTAGCTCCCTGGCTGGAGGTTAAACTTTTGCTGCAGTGGCTGCTGATAGCTTCACAGTGCTGTGACTTAATGCCTTGCTCCACCAGGGAAGCCCTTAAGATTTTATAATGTAATCTAGTAGAATTATATGCAGGCTTAGATAGAAGTTTAGATGTAAACTAAGCAATCAAGAAATTTGGCTTTTAACTAGAAGACTCTTGCTCCTAAGAGCAGTTGCTGCATTCTCCCTTTGTTTATCAAATGTCCCTCTCAAATTCCTGCTGTGTACCAACAACTGTACAGTCACTGGGACATAGAATGAAAAGACTGCCTTGTGGGAGTCTGCAGTCTTTTGGAGAAGCAGAAATTCAGGCAATCACAAAATAAGGGACAGTTGCTATCATGGTGATATATACCAAAGTGGGCATTGGGGTGTTCTGGAGGAAGGTGGATCTTTTTTTACTCTGTGGCGGGGAGTCATGGGTGTCATTACTAAGGATGCTAACATTTGAGTTGAGACTTGATAGTAGGCCTCACTGGTCAGGTGACAGAGAAGTGGAGGTTCCGGGCAGAGGCAGTGGCGCTATCAGGCTGAATCCCTTATTGGGATAGGAAGGAAGGTTTTGTCAACTAATTAAAAGTGTCAGTTAAAATTAATAAAGGGATTCATAAAAATGAGAAAACCAACCATATACATTTTATCTTAACTTAAAATGTAAAATTTTACATTGGTCAATTTTTTTAATGTAGGATCATAGGTGTTCCTTTGGTTTTGTTTTTCCTGATATCTGATAATCTTTCCTGTGTAAATTACATTGACAATGCTTTTCATTTTGAGGCTCTTTAAAGATTTTGACACTTGTATAGCAGTCTGTTTGCAGAATTCTCTAGAATCTCACTGTTCAGGGAAACATCCTTTTATACTTGACACTTATTTCTAACTCACAGCAGTTTTGCTTTAATAACTTGTACTTCATAAGGTGAAATTTCAAATCATTTTAACTTTATAGAAACTGGAGGTTGTTTTAAAGTCCTATTTCATCGATTCATAAAATATTCCTTTGAAATATGTAATGATAATAGTAATGACAAGTACAGCTGGCACAAGCAGGTTGGGCGCACAGGTCTAAATCTGGGGAAATGTACCCTTCAACTAGCTGTGACTAAGTGTGCAAGCTATACCCTGTGACTTTGAGCTTTGGAGAGCAAGGATAGGGAAGTGTCCCATTGGTGTATTTTATAGAAAGGGTTGGTTTATAAAGAGAGTTGGTTACTGAGTTGTTGAGGAAGTTTCTTCTGTAGTTCAGAGCTTGAGAGTCACAATGGCCAGAGGTGAGATCAGCATTGAATAGGGGCTGCTAGATCCCACAACTGGTTAGACTACACTGCAGAGATTTGCTTCTTTAGATAACAGAGAGCTATTGAAATATTTCTAGCAGATAGGAGACATGTCAGCAGAGAACTCTGCTGACAGCATATAGAGGAATTAGTGAGAAGGTCAAGGCCAAGATTCGAAGCCAAGAAAGCTGTTTTAGTCGGTAGGCTGGAGTCAGGTGTTGGCTAGTGGTGGTGGCAGCAGACATATAAGAGAGGATGTATTTGAAAGGAGACTTGGGATGTGATGATTGAGTAAATTAAGAGAAGGAAGGACTTTGAGGGGCTCCTAGGTTTATGTCAGGGCCAGCGCCGTTAACTTGAGGCAAAGATAGGAATACTTAGAGGACAGATTAGAAGGGAAGGGGAGTTCTGAGTTCTGTTTGGATCATGTCAGAGAGAGCTGTTTATGGCCACCTGGTGGAATAACAGTGATGTGGTTTTCTTTCTGTAGAAACTGAACTTGGTGGAAAGTATTTTATTAATTTTAAAATTTCTCTCTCAGGCAGATCAGCGGTTTGTATGGAATGGTCATCTTCTCAGAGAACTTTCTGCACAGCCAGAGGTAATATACACAAAATAAAACTTACTAAATTGTTATAGTCCAAGTTTTGATTAAATCCATATTATAAGATGAGTAATCACCAGGGATTTGGTAAATAGTTCTTACTTAAATCTGTTTATAATTTATGAACGTGGATTAGGTCTACCCTCTCATCAAGTTCTAGGTTGAAGAAGTCTGTTTTACTCTGATCATCCTACAGAAACCTTAAGTAAAGTACTTTTTACTTGCTTTATATAAGAAATAGAATGGGTCTTGCAGGGTGAATAATGAGACAGGAGAGGCCAAAGTGGTGAACTCTGCGTTTGTTTTCCTGTGGAAACATGATTTTCTTTAGTCACCTAGAAGAGATGTGCACTAGTGTTGCCTTCTTCTATCCTTAGCTTATACAAATGAGGTATAAACAAAGAAGTAGCTAGGGAATGCATTTAGGTAAATAGATTTGCCTTATAGATTTGCTTTAGCAAATAGAGGAAATAAATTGCTTTATTTGCTTTGGTTTTATTTTTGTTGTAGTAGCAAACAGTTTACGTTGGTGTATCTTTTTCCTTGAGAGAGTGAAGTTGTTGTAGGCATAGAGTACTTCATGGGGTTTTATTAATGTTCCAAAATGTGTGAATATTCAAACCAAAATGATTGTAACACATACTTAAATTTTGTAATTGAAAAGACAGTGTTACATTAAAGGAATTTAAAATTAAAAGTCACTACTACCTTTATTCCCTAAGCGTATTTTTTTATATAGTGCTTTTAATTTATTTTTAAAGTTTACTCATACATGAATGTAACATATTTCTTCATTTCAGGTTCATCGGTTTGCACTTCCAGTGTTACATGGCTGTATCCTTAAATTTTATTCCTCTTTAGTTTTCTGACAGGCTTTATTTAAATATTATAAGGCAGATTTAGCAACAGTCTCAAATATTGCATGAGAAGAATATTTTAGAATTAGTAGAAATTGCTTTTGGTAACAAAATCAAACCTGTTAACATAAAATCTTACACTGATTATAAGTGACTTTTTTTTTAAGAATGAGTTCATCAGTCTACATTATTGTCTCTGTTCAAGAGTTCTGGGATTGGTGGTTCTGGGCAGAAGTCAGTACAAATGCAGAATGCCTAATGATTAATTGTAAGCTCATTTAAAAAAATCTAACTTTATCATAAACATCACAATAAAAATGGAGAAGCATAGTGATCTGGCTACTGAAGGATAAGCAAAATGTGCTGATGCATGCCTAGAGTGGAGTGACATGCTGTCAAGTGCCCTTAAGAAGCATATTCACATAACAGTCTGTGATTTTCTTAAATTATTATATTTGTTATACTTAAAAAAAAAACAGAAAAGTAATAGAAGAGACATTTCACACAGTTGTAGGAAAATAAAAATCAGAAATCTCAAGATAAAACTTTTACTTACTCATTGATTTTTTTTCTTTCTTTTTTTTTAATCTCCCCTTCCCTTCCCTTTCCAAATTCTCCTAAGGTTAAAATAATAACAAATGTGTTGGGCCTCTGGTGACCTTGGGGTTAAGTCTTAGCACTGTCACAGTATTGCTGCTAAGGCCTGAGTTCGATCTCTGGCCAGGGAGCTAACAACCCACATGGCACAGCCAATCTCTTCTGTCTTGTCCATTGTTTCCCTTAGCAGTGTATTTCAGCAAATCTGAAATGTTCTGCTCCCTACTCTGTCTCTGGTCAATCCTCTAAATCCCCCTCTGACTCCTGTACTTCTGGCCTACACCCCAGTTCCTCTATGTAAAAAAAAAAAGTGTTTAGGTAATGCTTTAAGGTACTTGGGTTATTTTTTTTTCCCAAAATGAGATTATGAGTGAACAACTAACAAATGAGATTATAGAACAGTTTTTGAGATTATAGAACAATTTTTCTACATGACTTTAGAAATAGTTTTGCATTTAGCCTTAAAACTAGTCAGACATCACTGTCAGAGCGAACTCTGAACTCCACAAGTTCTATCAGCAGAAGAATGAGGCATCGTTTTGTACTCTGGTCCTTATAGATTGTACTCAACATTGAAGAGGAATTATCTGCTTCATGCAGTGTTAAGGATGAATCTTAGGAACTTACATCATTATACTTCCTTATATGTAAAAAAAGGTCAGAAACTATTCAGACTTAGTGACTTATTGTTTAGAAAGACAAGCTGGTGAATGATGAGCTGGGTGGTTAGCAGTTACCTCTTGGAGGGCAGTTAGGGAACTATGAGGAGAAGAGTGAGTACTCTGGGTACTTCAAAGGAGAGATTTGTGTGTGTTTTAATATTTGTTATTAAATACATTTAACAAAATTTGCCATTTTAACCATTAAGTGTACAATTTAGTTACAACTTAATTACATTCACAATGTTGTACATACTATTCAAAATGTTTCCATCACCCCATTCAGAAAGTCTATACCCATTAAGAAAGAATTCCCCATAATGAGAATTTTTGTAAATATATATAGTGCATAATATATAATAAATATTTATGTGTATGTATTACATAATATATAAATATATGTACAAAGATATAGTACATTTACATACATATATTTATGAAATACATATATTTCATATTTACATACATTCAATACTGTATTTCATAGTAAAAACGTTAATGTAAGCGGTTTGCCTATTCTGAAGACTCCATTAACCCTTTATTCTGGCAGTAATAGTAGTGAGTTATTATATAACATATACTGTTAACCAGTAGTTAGGAAAATAGTTATATATTAAAAAAAGCTTTTGTAGGTAATACTATTTATAATTAAGTTTTCCTGTTTGAAGGAAAAAGTAAGGTTAAAATGTCTGTTTCTAGATTATTTTTAATTAATAGTTTAATCTATAAACCTTCATATACTTATCATTGTTAAGACTGGTTCTGTAATTATGTAATTATGCAATTTATTTTTTAACTGTAGTAGCTTATACCTTTTTCCTTTTTTCTGTTTCTTAGTTGAGGTTGATCTGTTTTAAATTACTATGTTTTTCATTTGAAGTAGGTGTTTTGGTGATATGATTAGTAATTACTTTTCAAAAGTGGTTGAAAATTAAGGGTTAAAAATAATATGATTAATAATTATGATTAAATATAAATATTAAAAATAATAACTTTTAATCATATTATATAAGTAGAAACACCATGATGAACCACTTAAGCAGAATTTCTCAGTTGAATAATACAGTACTAAAGGTTGTGACTATTCATGAAGAACCAAAAAAGATTCGCTTATTCTCTGTCCTTTTTTTCTTTTAAAGATACATTCTAGGGTAAATAGATGCTTCAAATTTAATCTAGACCTAATACATAAAATTTCTGTATATTTTTCTTAATTTACTTAAGTTATTACTATGCACTCATGTTCTATTAATGGAAAATACTTTGATTGGATTCTCATCTCAAGGAGGAGTTGTTTCAGAGCTGGTGTACGCTATTATGTAAGAGGTGAGACTGATTTTATTAGCCTGATTAGAGTACTGAATTATATCACTAACATCTTGTCTTAACATGATATGAATTTAAACTTCTGCATTTTGTTTTCATTGTCATTTGATCGCTTTGTTAAGTATTTCCTGTGCTATCGTAATTAGGCATGTCTTCTGTCCTTTACTCCCTACTATAGTCACACTGCAGGTGTCAGCAAGATGCCCTAGTCTGCTCCCTACTGCTCTAAAAGAACTAATTAAGTTTTTTTTTTTTAAAGATTTATTTATTTATGCATACAAGCACTGGGGTACAGGCCAGAGGTGGGGGGTGGGGTGGTGAGAGAATTCACCAGACAGAGTTGGGAACAGCACAGGCAGATCGACCGAAAGACACTGCTGAGGGGAGCAGTGGGCGAGGCAGGAGAGGTCTGCAGCGCCATGTGGATCATCTCCCGGTGGCAGCAGGGATCGAACTCGTGCTGCAGTGGCTGCGGTGGCTGCGGTTTGCTTCACAGTGCGTTGCTTAACCCACTGCGCCACCAGGGAGGGCCCACTAATTAAGTTTTTTACTGGATTTCTGAAAGCACACCCAAACTTAGTATAATTTTTAGTATAATGTAAACTTAGAAAGTATTTTTAAAATTTTAATTACTTTATTACAATGTTTGCTTTTTGTGGGATTCGTAAAGTGGGAATTTGATTTTGTTTTCAAAGTTTATATTTTGAGCACTAATTCTTTCGATTCTATACTATCAGCATGCTGCTGTGCTCAAACCAAACTATAAAATCTGTATGAAAAGTTAATTTTTTAAAAAAATAATTAGAAGTAGTGTTGTGCGCCATTTGATTAAGTCCTAGATATTTTAGGTCAGGAAGTTGTAATGGTTATGTAGCTAATCTTCCTCATTACAGATGCTAGTAGAGGAAGAAAGACATTTAGCTCCCTTATAGCTAAATTTTCTTAAATTCTGGAAAGGTAGATAGGTAATGCACTCATATAGTTTAGGTTATCAAAAAGTGTAAAAGGATATGCAATTAAATTTCTTTTGCCTGACCCCATCTGCTGCATATCACTCCTCTAACAGTTAAGTGTTAGTTCTTCCAGGTATGTTCTTTATTTTTAAGATAGTGGTTCTATACTGTGCATATTTTCCTGTCCCTTGGTTTTTAAATTTTTTAGATTAATATGATTTGGAAATTGTTTCAGAAGTCCTTTGTTTCATATACACATGCAAAGTCTCATTCTTGTTCTCAGTCTTTTAAAAGTAATTACATGCTATTAATGGGAATTATGGGAAACAACATGCATTGTCCATGCATTTTAAAATGAAAAGTAGTTTTAGAAAAAAATGTAGACTTTTTTTTTTTAAAGATTTATTTATTTATGCATACAAGCACTGGGGTAAAGGCCAGAGGTGTGTGGGGGGGTGGGGGGGGTGAGAGGATTCACCACAGAGAGCAGGGAGCAGAACAGGTAGATCAACTGAAGTATACTGCTGAGGGGAGCAGCGGGCACAGCAGGAGAGGTCTGCCGCACCATGTGGGTCCCCTCCCTGGCCGGCAGCAGGGATTGAACTCATGCTGCAGTGGCTGTGGTTTGCTTCATAGTGCATTGCTTAATCCACTGTGCCACCAGGGAGACCCGAGACATTTCTATAAAAGACATTTAACTCAATTTGAATCAAAAATCACCAAGAAATGTCCATTAGTGTTAATATATTAACAAAAAATTCATACCTGAGATCTTAAAATGTCAGATTTGAGAAATATGTTAGGTTGAAAGGATGTGAAGAAATATTTGAAGCAATTAAAAATCCATTGATTTCTTTCTGATAGTAATTGGGGTGGGGATTAGCTTGAAAACTGCCTTGCTTAGCAAAATTTTTAAAAGTAAAAACAGATCACGTAAACAAGACTGTAAAGGAATGCTTCAAATATTTGAAAGGAATATTAAGGCTCTGTAAACATTTTAGAGCAGTGCTTTTCAAACTAGGCTTAATGGGTATGTATATTCATGGAGTTAAAGGAATTCTAGAATCATGTAATATTTTTACTTTCTTTTTTATAAAATCAGTATAAACATCTGCTATATCACTTGAGCTATAGTAACTAAATAATACTAACATAATGGTTCATATTTGCAGTTAATATTGTATTAATGATTTTAATTTCCAGATAGTTTTAAAACCTGGAATCTATGAACATACGGTCCTTGAGAATTTTTTATATCTCAAATTTGGGAAACACTTTTGTAAAATATGTCTCAAGTTTGAGAAACAGCGTGTTTTAGAGGAATTATGTGTGTTATAAATGATTTATTAAATAGCAACCAGTTTCATCTGTTTCTTAATAAATCCTTAATACTTGCAAGCCTGTATTGTACTATACTTATCTTACATTTATTTTTATAGGTACTTTTCTACTTATTTGAACTGACTTAATTTTTACTAGCTCACTGAATTAATGAATTTCTGATGTATTTCTTAGTAAGAAATATAGTTTTTTTTTTTCCAACTCAGGAATTGATTCTGAAGGCCATGCAGCTAACTTTGTGGAAACAGAACAAATTGTGCACTACAATGGGAGCAGGACTTCATTTGTACAGGCAAGTTAGTATGTTGGCTGGACACCTGGCCAGTTGTCCTTTTCTGCTTAGATCATAATTTTCTGTCATATGGTTGGAATTTCCCTCCCTCCCAGTCCTTTTGAAAGTAATTTCTTTGTCTACACTATGGAAAAATTTCACTCAAAACAAGACTATTCTGTTAACCTGATTCTTACCTGCTAGTATTTCCTGCCTTTGAATAGAATCCCTAAAGGGAGGATAGGGTAGGAGGTACAGAATTATGGAAGTGGAGCGCCTATCTAGCTCTTAAATCAGGACTTTTTGAGGGCAGTGATGATAGGAGAAGCAGCTGGCTTGTGACCATTCCTGTCTTGCCCTTACTGTGAGATGACATCACTCTTTGTTGCCTCCTTATGTAACTGTGGATCACTTGCTGCTGCAGTGGTAGTGGCTAAATAAACATTTACAAGTTCATAAGCATATTCATTTGAGACTGGACTAAAACACTTTTCTAGTTTTATCATTTTAGAACATATAACACATAAAACTTGATTTATTCATAGATAAATTGAATTTTATTTTACTAATAAAAAATTTATTAAAGTTTATTTTAGATTTAGTGCCATTTATATAAAATCAGGAAAAAAGTCCTTTCCAAATGTGTTTCCTCAATAGTCTTTCATAGTTGGTAGATTGTATTTTTTTTTCCTTGCAGTTCTTGATGTTTGTGTGTAAGTCACTAAACTGAGAAAAATAGGTCTGAATGTGTGTTTGACATTTCTTTCTCTTAGACTCGAGGATCAATACCAGTTTTCTGGTCTCAAAGACCAAACCTCAAGTACAAACCAAGGCCACAGATCAACAAAGTAGCAAATCACGTGGGTATCCTTCCTGGTTTTTTAATTGGCTAAAAATAGGGATAAAAATGGAAGCTTAATGACATTATAGTTTGTATGTCTTTATTCTCCATAAAGCAGAATTCACGATTTTCAAGGCCTGTCTGTTGTGTAGTGAACCTGTAAACCAATAGCTGTCTCAACTGCCATATTAAAAATGTGGAATAACAAACTCATTGAATGGCAGAGCAAATTTAGATAATAGAGATACAGTAAGATTCGCAGTTTTATAACCGTTTATTTAGTAGACTGTATTCCATCTGAAATTGTGCTCAGAATTAAAACAGTAGTGGAATGGCTTATAATTTCTCTTTACTTCATGGTTATCTGGAAGACGTGATCTCTTGCTAAGGTCATACTTTTGAATATAAAGATAGGACGTATAAGGAAATATGTTTTAATATATTATTTAATTTCTGATATTATATAATAGCCTTGCAATGTAATCTGGTAAAGCATATCTTTTTCCTCTTTAGATGGATGGTTTCCAGAGACATTTTGATTCACAAGTAATTATTTATGGAAAACAAGTCATAGTCAATCTGGTATGTTTCTTATGTTTCCTGGAGAACAAAACAAAAAACATTCTTTTAACATAAGTAAAATTTACCATTTCAACCATTTTTAAGTATATAATGCAGTGGCATTAGTATTTCACAATGCTGTGCACCCATCACCTCTGATATTTTCCAGTACCTTTCATCATACCAAACAGAAATCCAGTATCTATTAACAATAATTTCCTATTCCTCTTCTCTCGGTCCCTGGTAACTTAACTCTATTTTACTTTGTCTATAAATTTGCCTATTCTAGGTACTTAATATAAATGGGATCATATAGATCTGTTCCTTTGTGTCTTCCTTATTTCACTTAGCATAATATTTTTAAGCCTTATCCAGCACGTTTCAGAATTTCATTTCTTTTTAACACTGAATGATATTCCATTGTTTGTGTACACCACATTTTATTTTTTCATAGATGGACATTGGTTTGTTTCTACATTTGGCTAATGTGGATATGCTCCTGTGAACATTGGGGTGCAAGTATCTGAGTCCTGCTTTCAATTCTTTTAGGCATATACCTAAATGTGGAATATGATAGCTTTGTTTTTAACTTTTTAGGAAACTACCATCATGTTTTCCAGGAGCTATATCATTTTACATTCAGCAATGCACAAGAAAGGGTTCCAATTTCTCTACACTGTTACCAACACTTGTTATTTTCTGGATTGCATTTGTTTTGTTTTTTGATTATGGCCATCCTTATGGATATGGAATAGTGTCTCATGGTTTTGATTTGTGTTTCTCTAATGATTGTCAGTGTCAAGTATCTTTTCATGTGTTCATTGACCATCTGTTTTTTTGGAGACATAGCTACACAAGTATTTTGTCCATTTTTAATCAGGTTTTTTTAGTTTTGTTCAGTTATAATAGTTCTTTTTGTATCTTCGAATTAATCCCTTAGCAGATATATGCTTTGCAAATATTTTCTCCTATCCTTTGGGCTGTCTTTACATTCTTGATAATGTCATTGAGGCACAAAATTTTTTACTTTGATGAAAGGTAGTTTCTTTTTGTTGCTTGTGTTCATGATGTCACATTCAAGAAATCATTGCCAAATACAACATCATGAAGTGTTTCTCTTATGTTTTCTTCTCAGAGTTTTAGGCCTGTGAACCATTTTGAGTTACTTTTTGCATATGGTGTAAGAAATGGATTCAACTTTATTCTTTGTATATGGATATCTAGTTTCACCACTGGCAGTTTTTGAAAAGACTGTCCTTTCCCTATTGAATGATCTCATCATCCTTGTCAAAAACCAGTTGAACATACTGGCCTCATTTACTAAGGTTGTGTCATGAGTAGTATTGGTGTGTGGTAGGTTATACCATCGAGGTTTCTGTTTGATTGTTTGAGCTGTCATAATCCACTTGTTTTGAGACTTTTTTTCATAGCATATTTATAAGACTGTTCCTTGTGGATGCTCGCTGAAGTCTCTTTTATCTCATGTTCAGCTAATGTTTTGGTAGAGATTTCACTGAACGCTAATAACTAAAACAGACAAAACAAAAACAAAAAGAGAACCACCCTATTGCAGGTCTCTGTAGAAAGTTTCTTTGCTGGGGTAGTCCTTATATTGATTAGCTAGGTTTGTTCTGAGCCCTGGAATCAGCCTGCAGCTCAGGCTGGAGATCTTCTCAGGACTTTCCTGAGCGTGCACCTTGCATGGGTATGCATGTAGCTTTCTAAATTTCTTCATATATAAGTGGCTGCTTTTGAATGTCCTAATTTCCTAAAGAATATCCCCCCCAACTTCTTCTGCAATCTTTATTTAGATGGTTTTAGTTTATGTCAGCACCAGAAATCTCTTGCCCTTGACATTAGTTGGTTTGTAGCCTTGAACTTTTTATAAGAACAGTGTCTGCTACCTTTCCTGCCTGTGTTCAGAGTTAGGCCGGACAGAAACAAATGATTCTCCTGACTTTCAGGTACAGACAAAACATACACAATAATTTGTGAATAAGGTCTGATCATTTCCCTGGTTTGCAGAGGGGCATTGAAAACCACATTGACTCTGTGCTCAATGTTAAGACCATCAGTGCACAGGAGAGGGCCTTGGGGTAAAAGGCAAGGGAAAATGCCAAGAAACGGGTCTACAATTTTGACAAATGTTTTTCTTGATTGGGCATTTGCTTGGTTGCTGTAAACCTTTGAATGCTTTCCAGAACTCTTATAAGTTGGTTCAAACAACTTCTGGAATTTTCTTAAATGTTTTTGTGAGAAAAGAATTTTGTGTTTCCTACTCTGCCATGTTGTGACATCACTCTCTTTTAAATAAACTTAGAGGAAAGCTATGATGTGTTTAATTTTTTTGCAGGTTAACCAGAAGGGCTCAGAGAAGCCACTTGAGCAGGCATTTGCAACAATGGTGTCTTCCTTGGCAAGTGGAATGATCAGGTACCTCATAGAAAACTATTTCAGGTCTTTGGAGTAGATGTGCGTTTGCATTTGTGCATGAGTACATAGAACTCACTAGGAATAGTCAGGTTGATTTTTTTATTTTTTAACAGATCAGAACATGATTTATTGACTTGAAATTTTTTTCTAGCAGAATAATCTCTTAATCTTTTTAATTTTAATTTTTAACAGTTTAGTACCTAATTAAAATTCTCTCCTCAGGCTTTGTAGTGCTGTGGTCGTTGGGTCACAGCTTCCAGTTTCTCATAGTTAGTTTGGGTCTGTCGTCTCAAGTATCATATGAACTGAAGCAACTTTATCCTGTATGGTGACCTTATCAGGGTAGCAGCTTTGATCTCCCTTAAGTTACCAGCAACTGTTGCAAACTCTGCAGCTTTGTCAAAAGAGGGGGTTATCCTAAAATGTCGAATTACCATACAGAATGAAGCAAGAGAATAAGTCAGCCTATTTGAAATTTTCTGCAGCAGAAGACTGGAACAGCAGGTAGGGGTATACCATGGTCAGAAGTAGTCACAGGCATTGGAGGGAAACTTTCCTTTAAAATGGTATGGGGAAAAAAAATAAATAAATAAAATGGTATGGGTAATTTGGGAGAATTTTTTTTTTAACCTATGGAAATTTTTAACATACGCAAGAGTTGAATAGTGAGACTTTGGGGAAAAATTTAAGTCTTCTTGCCAAACTCAAAAGCTGTAACAGTTTTATCACACCCTCTCTTCATGTACACTTCTGCCTTCTCACAGTGTAGCCTGCCCAAACATACTTTGGAGGACTTAGAGAAGGGGTTCTTGACTAGGAGGACTCAGAATCCTTAGAGGAACTTACTTAGAATATACCTCAGACCTGAAAAATCAATCTCTAGCTTTGAAATCCAGCATGTGTAAACCGGGAAAAACTTGTTTGGTGGCTCTTTTGTATAACCCTGGTTATTAACACTCTGGCCTAGAGGGCTTCTGTAGGGATGTTGGCCTCCAGAGTTGCCTCACTTTGTAGCAGAAACTAACTTACTTTGAGAACCGAAGCATAAATCAGTTAAGCCCTTGTGTTCCAGAGAACTTGGAGAGTACCTGCTGCTAAAGAGATAGTACCCCAGAGCTATTGTTACTTTCCTCCTATGAGCACTAAGGACCACCAGGGGAGCCATGTTAAAAAACATATTTGATTTTTTAAAAACTTAATGAATACATATTTTGGCAGGGGGAAATGGTGTGTTGGGGAAAGTCTGTGATAAACTCATTGTCATCTTGCAAATATTTTTAGGCTCTTTCACTTTTTAGTTTTCTTCTTTGAATGAATACAATAAAGTTGATGGATTGATGAGTGACCAGAAAGAGAAAAATCATGTGGTTGCACTTTAAGGTGTGGTAGGACACATTAGCAGTGGAAAATTACACTTTTGGAAACCAGTTGAAATTAAAATAAGATGTAACTATTTCTTAGACAATATGTGATTTTAGAAGAATATAAGCTTCAGAAACCAGCTTATTTAGGTGCTAATGAACTCCTTTCAGACAAGACTACAGTGATTCTGTTCAAAGTACTCCCAAAGTAACTAGTAATATCACTTTAATTGTAGTTGCCATCAGAAATGCTTCCCCCCGCCCTGCTCAGTCTTTCCAAAGTCTTGCCTCTGCGTTGGTTAGCCTCTGCTCTTATACTGATTTCCAAAGGTACTTTTCTCACTTGAGAGGACCACTAGGGTGGCAGGAGCCCTCTCTTGATCTGCAGAGCAATAGTCTGTTAATTCCTCTTTGGCCTGTTGGAGACAAAAGAGTAACAAGAGCAGGTGCTTCATCTGAAATTTGCTCAGTGGAAAAGAGTATAATGTCCTTCCAGTCCTCCTATTCTATGACTTCTCTTGATTCCTGAGTAGGAGTTTAGGTCTATATGAGGACCTCTATAAATCCATGGTTCCGCTCTCAAGGGCAACTTTTTCAACTCATGGTAGGACATCTTCACTGTTAGATGTGTGTGTTTTTTTTTTTAAAGATTTATTTATTTATGCATACAAGTACTGGGGTACAGGCCAGAGATGTGGGGGTGGTGAGAGAATCCACCAGACAGAACAGGACTCAGAACAGGCAGATTGACAGAAACACACTGCTGAGGGGAGCAGCGGGCGAGGCAGGCGAGGTCTGCTACGCCATGTGGGTCCCCTCCCTGGCCGGAGGCAGGGATCGAACTCGTGTTGCAGAGACTGTGGTTTGCTTCATAATGCGTTGCTCAACCCACTGCGCCACCAGGGCGGGCCCTTAGATGTGTTCTAACTTTGAGAATTATGCTTCTTAAATATTAGGTAACAGGACATAACCCATTATTGACTGACAAGAAAATTCTTTGATTTTAAAATGTGCATTTTTGTTAAAATGGACAGTGACTAACCAGAATGGGGTCAATCCGTCTCTGTTTTCACAGCCCCAGATACACACACAACAGGCACTTAATCTCACCCTACTTAGGCTGTCATCTTTGACAATTTTGAACTATTGATTTAAACTACAAATCCAAGACTTGATTTATATTTAAAATATGAAAAGGGACTCTATCTTTTGTAAATGAGAGTAGACAATATATATGAGATTTCCATTGGCTAGACCATTTTGCATTAACTATTTGCTGTACCTTAGTCTAACTGCTCTAGCATTTTTCTAGACTTCTTTATTGTAGGGGCCTCTGAAAGAACATTTGAAGATAGAAGTGTGTGTTTGTGTGTGTGTCTAATGGTAAACCCAGAGTGAAGGAGGCTCTGCTGTCCTAGAAAATATGTATGTTTTCATATAGAGAGGAAAATCAGCTTGTGAGGGTATTATTAATAGAAGGAAAATGAATAATCTTCAATTACTTTCTGAGTATCTTTTCTTTTGATAGATATATTGCCTTTGACTTTCATAAGGAATGTAAAAATATGAGATGGGATCGACTAAGTATTTTATTGGATCAGGTAGCAGAAATGCAAGATGAATTAAGGTAAGCTATATTATTACAAGTATAGTTCACTGGGTTGACAGTACTTGTCTATTATCATTAATTTTTTTAATTGAAAAGTTGAGACTAAAAAAATATTAAAAATGACCCACAGCTAAGTAATTTCACATTTTTATAAGTAATCTTCCACACAATTACACATTTTATATAGTTGTAGTTTACCTGTTCATTTTCAGTTGTTTTTGCTAACTATTGTCACAGGTATTTTGTCATTAACCTAGCTAGTCTTTGTAATGATAGTGTTTAATGGCTTTTCTGTAGTTTGTTGTTACAGTTTCAGTCAAACACTCATTCACATGGAGTATCTGAGGTTTTTCTTTTTCTAGTTCTGCCATGAAAGGTTGTGCTGCAGTGAGTCACTATGGAGATACATATATCTCCATATATATAATATATATACATACATATCATAAATATATATATTTGTATTTTTACTTCCCTTAGATTATTTGCTAAATAATCCACACAATTCTTGAGAATGTGATTAATAAAATAATTGAGATTAATAGATAAAAGGGTCTAAATATTTGACAAATACACTTTTTAATTTTAGTTATACAATAGCCAAGTTAAAGCTCTCCTAGCCATTGCTTAGTTTAAAATATATAGATTATATATATATATATATATATATATATACTACATGTATGTGTATGTAGTAATTAGCCTCGGTTAGGTAAATCTTTTTTTTTTTCTGTCAGGTTTTGTTGTGAGTGTAGCTAGTGTAGGGGCATTGACCTCTGTCATTATTGGGTTAGAGAAAACATTGACTGGGCCTGACATGTTGGTTCCTTGAGTTAAGCCATTCATTGCTGCCACATACAGGTGTGAGAAAGGAGGGAGAGTTGATGACAGACAGTGTCCATCGCCACTCACTGTGTTCCAGGGACAGTAGAGCTCTCACCAGTGGCTTTTAGATTGCCTCTCTGGACATTTATTCGTAGGAATTTTTGGTGAAGTGGAAAGAAGATGGGCTTTGGGCTCTTTCTTATCTCAGTTTGCCTCTTACTAGTCATGTGAGCCAGGGGCAGGGTAGTTATCTTCAAACTCTGGTTTCTCCATTTGCAAATTAGAGATAACACTACCTACCTCGTAAACTTACTGTATAGTTTAAGAATAGTTATAAAATACTTAATATTTTATAAGAATTACTGTCAATATCCACTTGCAGTTGTGTGCACATGTGTACATACTACAACTCTAGCCTTACCAGTTTGGCATGAACTTCATGTAGAAATCTAGTCTAAACACATTCCTTTAGGTCCTTATTTTTTAAGGTCATGATTTATATTTAGCCTTTGACTTGTCTATTGTGTTTACCCCCTCTTTTGAATTTTGTGGTATAATTGGAATAACATTAATAAATTTAATTAATGAAATTAATATTATCTAGTATATATTATGTGCTCTGTCCCATACACGCTGCTTACATACATTAGGCATTTCATTCAAATCCACCTTTTTTCTTGTGAGTGAAAACACTAAGGCTCTGAGGACTTAGGTTAATGTAGGATACTACATTAACTAGTAAATTGCCAGGAGCTAGGGCTAGGAAACCAGTTGTTTAATGCCAGTGTTCATGTGCTTTACCACCACACTGTGTGTTGTCAAAATTTCAAGGTTATAGAATTATCTGAGGACTTTAAAAATAATAAGGAAACAAACTGATAACCATGGTTGGCCTCGGTGCAGACATCAGGGTGGCTAAGGAGAAAAAGGAAAACTGATTTTTAAAACAACACCCTGTTGTACCTTCTATTTTGAACTATCTGCATGTTACCCATTTTTAAAAAAAGGATTTGAAAATTTTTTAATGCACAATATCTAGTCCTTGCTTCAGAGAGTCTTACTCCGTTTATATCAAAGCTGAGCATCTTCATTTTAAATAAACAGCTTATAGCATCCTAACCTAGGAACCACACTTTGGGAAATCCTGATACATGGGATGCAGGTGGAATAATCATGTCAGAGAAAACCCCCTTCTGGTCTTAAGGAGATGTGGTTGTTGCCATGACAACCTTTACAACACTCCCAGCTCTGCTTTCTCACATTTCTCGGTGAGATGACCGTTGATGCTGCAGTCATTTTTTGAATGCCTTGGCTGTTCAGACGTCTATAAAAATGACGTGTGCCTGGACTATGCACTCCTGTATGACCTTTTAATTTATCAGTGACATGAGACCTGTGCTGTAAGAGGTATGTCCTTAATGGATTTGAATGACTTTGGTATGAGAGTGTTTATACAAATATGTTTTAGTTATTTTCTAGTGGACTCTGCTGGCAAGGTGGTGACAAACCAGGAAGGCGTGTTCCGCAGCAACTGTATGGACTGTCTGGACAGAACCAATGTGATCCAGAGTCTATTAGCACGTCGGTCGCTTCAGGCTCAACTTCAGGTACAAATCCCTTTTTTCCTCTAATTCGTAGCAAAAAATTAAAGTTACCTTTAAAAGCCAGTAACAGAAAACATTCACAGGCCTTTCACTCTGGCCCAGTTCTTTTTATGTCTTTCCATTCATTGCGTGTGCATTTTTCTGGGACCGTGGTGTGTGTATGTATATACAGTTTAAAACTTTCTCTAGCATTGCACATAAAACTTTTAGGAATTGCATTCTGGTAATTTACTAAGATAGTTTTCTTGCTATACTTTGGGTTTATAAATAATATTGTGGCGAATATATCTGAATATATTATTATTAACTTGAATTGTTAATTCCTCAAAGTGGACTTACTGGGTGAAAAAGAATAAACAGAGTACTTTCCAGTAGGGTCATACCAGTTTTCACTGACACCAGCACTATTGAGTGAATGTATTTCATTGAACTCTTGCCAACATTAGATATCTTCATTTAAAAAGTTTGCTTTCTACTTTAATAGTACCTCAAGGTTTTCATTTGTGTATCTTCTTGTTATTGGTAAGGGATATTAATACATAGGTATAAACACAGCTTGCTTTACACTGATACGCTGTTGGGGAAATGGTATATTTTTTGCTGTTTATATGTGGAATTTAAAATATTAGAGCCCAGATTTTCAGGTTACATTAACATTTGCTGTGAGGGACAAACAAAAATGCATCTCAGCTATATTTCCTGCCGAAATGACCGGTAAACAACTTTGCTGATGACAATTTTATGATACCCAGGAAAGAATTATGGAGGTAAAAATAAATAAATAAATACCTCCTTTAGAATGCACGTGTTCTTGAATCCTAAAGAAACACATGCCAAAGGAGTGACTTAATTTGTGTTGTGCTGTGTGCTTGTCATTCTCTTGAATACACTTCAGAATATAATTTTCAGTAGAAACAGTCTTTTCTATTAGGAATGGTTGGTTCCAAAGCAGACTAAGAAGAACCTGCTTAATTACAAGGTGCTATAATATATCTCACAGCTTTGTAGGTAGGAACCTCTCCAGCACCAGTGCCAGCAGGTGTGGGCGCTACAGTTGTGCCTTTCCCCGTCCAGTGAGGACAGAGTTTTAACAATAGAAGGTCATTCAGGGTGACTCTGGTGAAGTGTGAGGGTGTAAATACCCCATTCTGAAATAGAGGTAGTGAGGTTGTCTCAGAATTTTGTTGCCTGAGGTAAACAGTGAAGATGGTAGTTCTCAGAGGACTGAGGAAGAGTCCAAGATGAAGATCAAGGCAGGAGTTCCTCCCCTGTGGTCAGCGAACCCCAGAGCAGAGTTGATGGGGATATTTGGGAAGCCCAGCAATCCTCTGAAGTTACAAAGGGCTGTGCATATGTAGCATTTATCTGAATCTCAAAAGGTCCCTGGACTAGTCTTGGGGTAAAGAAATCTAGGGGTAGGACTTGTGAGGCAGGTGGAGGAGTAAAGACAGTGGAAGCTTGGAGGATGGCAGGGAAGGAGGAACTAGTGACTTCTCCTTCTCCTTCTCCCCTTCTCCATGAGCACGGTCCTGCCACTGTCCTGTGGTGCTGGGGCTCAAAGGAGAGTGAGGGTAAACGGAGCCCTCAGAGAGGATTTGCAGCCAGCAGCAAGTGGGAGAGTTATGGTGAGCTGGGGCCCTCTCTACAAGGAACACATCTGCCTACCTGCAACCATGTGATGTGTTTTAGGGGACTGTCTGCTCTTTTCCCTAAATCTTGTCTGCACATTAAACATGGTGTGACTCATTCCAGAGACTAGGAGTTTTGCATGTGGGACAGAAGCTTGAAGAACAGAATGAATTTGAGAAGATTTACAAGAATGGTAGGTATCTACTTTAATAGTGGATAAGTTACTTAATTTGAAATAAAGTAATATTTTGGATTTAGAACTCTGGTTATCATTTTAATTACTACCAGCTGATTTTTACCTTTTTTAATTTTTTCACAGCCTGGGCTGACAATGCAAATGCTTGTGCCAAACAGTACGCAGGAACCGGTGCCTTGAAGACCGACTTTACCAGGCAAGCCATACTTTTAAACTTTACTCCAGATCAGTGCTTCATAGTCCTGGTAGAGATTAGAGTCACTTCAGTAACTTTTCACAACAGCTACAAGACCGTTAGGACGCTAGCGTGTGGACTCATTTCTGGTTGGGGTTCCTAGGAGGAGGCCCGGCTCTGGTGGGGTCACTTGCCTGGGTGATGCCGACGCTCAGATGATGCTTGACCACCAGGGCGCCTCAACTGTTGAACCTCAGTGTGCACCTGAAACACCCCAGTGTTTCAGCCTGGGGCAGGGTCTGTGCCTCCAGAGTGTACCCAGCTGGTCCTGATACTGTTTTCAAGGACCCACAGGGCAGTGAGAAGGTAGAAAATTTTGAATTCATTACAAATATGGTTGAGCTTTTTTTGCTATACAGATTCCTGGGAGCAAAATAAGAGATTTCTAGTCTCTTCACTGTTTCATACCATTCATCCAGAGCTATGTGTTTTTCATTTCTTGTCTTTGCAACTCGAACTGTTTTTCCTCTTTATGCCTACTTTGGCAGTATTTTAGAGAGAGAATACATATTTCTTGAGTCTGCTAGTGGTTTCTTTTGTGAGGGGTTTCTTTTATATTTTCAGGGATGATTTCTAAAATCTTTGTAAAATACTTATCTCTGTGCCACATGCTTATAGGCCATAAAACAGTGTGAGAACTTAATATGCAAGTCTGTAAATTAAGACCTAATCTCTTTTAACCAGAACTGGGAAGAGAACGCAGTTGGGACTTATAATGGATGGCCTGAACTCACTAATCCGGTATTACAAGAACAACTTTTCTGATGGATTTAGACAAGTAAGTTTGTATTTGGTTCTTAGGCAAATGTAGATTTGTACTGTCCCTCAGTAATGTAATCGCATGTAATTTGGATTGTTATTAATGTCCTTCTTTTTGTTTTAGGATTCCATAGACTTATTTCTTGGGAACTATTCAGTGGATGAATTAGAATTCCATAGTCCTTTAAGTGTTCCAAGGGATTGGAAATTCCTGGCTGTAAGAAATCTTTGTGTTTTTCCAGTTATAAAAAAGCACTGTTTCTGAAGGTTAGATGGCACCAAACTCCCGTTGATTTCCAACATTCTATGTTGTTCTAAATGGGATAGAAATACTTAAGTTTCCCTAAGGAGACAATCAAGAAGAGGTATAAAATAACTTTGGAGTGTTCGTTTTCTTTCACACTTCACTCTCCCCTACATCATTTATGTGTGAGAATACGTAAGCAGAGTGAAATGGAGCATTTCTCATTCCATGGAGACTCTGCTTCCCTTGTGTTCAGGGGTTGCGGAAGACAAAGTTGTAACACTTGCCTCCTTTCAGTGCACCTGTTCACCAGATTTTACAGGAGTGTCTCTGGGTCTTACTCCAGTGAGTGGAGGATGCAAGGGCAACCTAGTATCCTGGGTTCTCCTCTGGGTGACCTTCCACTTAGCACTCTGGTTGGGAGCCTGGCCATGCTTTCTCAGATCTTGTAACTTAACCGATCTGAAGACTGGGCAACTCTGAGCCTGAACTCCTAAATAACGATGTTTTGTTGAAGAAAGATAACTTGTACATTAGATTACAGAAGAGTTTTATTCCTCAAGCTAAGCATACACAACTAATTTTGCAACCATTGTTTAGCATTCTAAATGATGGTTTCTCTTTCCACTTTCTTTTCCAGTTGCCTATTATCATGGTTGTTGCCTTTTCAATGTGCATTATCTGTTTGCTTATGGCTGGTAAGTCTGCTATATTTCACAACCTTAAATTCATTATTTACAGAGTTGAACTTTGTTTTACAACATCTTGAGTTTTGGTGTCTACTTAGCACTTGATGTTTTCCCTATAAATCTAATGAATCAAGTGAGCAGAACTAAGGAGAATGAATCTAGGAGCTTGATAAATGCTTTTTTCTCTTAAGGAAATGTTCAGTGAAAAATATATATAAATGTCTTTTAAAAAATTACACTTGTGGGGCTTCCCTGGTGGCGCAGCGGGTTGAGCACCGCACTGTGAAGCATCCATGGCACAGCAGGGCCAATTCGATCCCTGGCCGGGGAGGGGACCCACATGGCACAGCAGACCTCTCCTGCCTCGCCCGCTGCTCCCCTCAGCAGTGTGTTTCAGTCAGTCTACCTGTTCTGCTCCCCACTCTGTCTCTGGTGAATCCTCTCACCTCCCTGAACTGTGGCCTGTACCCCAGCTCTTGTATGCATAAATAAGTCTTTAAAAAAAAAAATCATAGACACTTGTAAAGATTTAAACATTAAAATGTTAGGAGTTATTTCTGGAGGGCAGGATGATAAATGTTTTCTTGTTTGCCTAGGACTATTTTCTGTAATTATGTATTACATTGACAATAAGAGAAAAAAAATTAAATCTCAAGAGAAAAAAAGCATTTTTCAAACTCCTCAGTATATCATCCTCCTATCCATCTAAGGTTTAATCCCATTCTTCCCACTTGACTCATTAGCTATTCATTTGTCATTCTCACTATATCTGCAACTTTTTTTTTAAAAGATTTATTTATGCATACAAGGACTGGGGTACAGGACAGAGGTGCAGGGGTGAGAGGATTTATCAGAGACAGAGTGGAGAGCAAACAAGCAGATGTACTGAAACACTGCTGAGGGCAGCAGCGGGTGAGGCAGGAGAGGTCTGCTGTGCCACGTGGCACATGCTCCCGTGGCTGGGGACTCAACTCACGCTGCAGCGGCTGCCAATTGCTTTACAGTGCTGGGTGCTGCGATTTAACCTGTTGCGCCACCAGGGACGCCCTGTGTCTGCAGCTTTTGAGGAGAGAGGTTTTGTTAAACCTTGACTAAATGTTTGCTAAGTTAAGGACTTTCATCCATGCTCTCTACCACTAGTTCTGGCTTCTTGGCAGGGGAGACTCAGTACTTATTCTTTGTGTGCAGCCTGTAAACAATAAAGATGCAGAGGAAGGAGCAGCCTATTGTTACGCTAGAGTAGGGGTTAGCGAATATTTTCTATAAAGAGCTAGATCAATTTTTTTAACTTCCTTTTTTTTCCCTAATAAGATTTAACAACACAAGAGTTAAGGCAGGCCTCCAGGACACAGACTTGCCTGTGGTGCTTACAAGGAAAGGAGTACCTGCTGGCCCCAGCCCTTACACACTTGAGGCCCAGCACTGTAGAGAGACTGGAGAAACTGGCCAATTTCTAGTCCTATGAAAAGACACATGGCACTGATCCCCTTGAGGGCAGAATCATCCTGGGGTTGTGTGCTGGTGGTCAACTTCAGCTGCAAGTGGACATCACGGCAGAAGCAGTGATGAGCAGTCTCTCCTGCAGAGGCCCCTTCAGATAACTATTTCAGACTTCACACACTCTATACACAGGCTCTGTTGCATAGTGTGTGGTGGTTTTGTTATCTCACAACCCTTAAAAATGTAAAAACCGTGTTTAACTCAGTGGAAAGCCAGGCCGAGGACTCTAGAGCCCTGGGGCCACGTGAGCTGTGTGTTGCTGTGTCGGGCTCGGGGCAGGAGGAGGCCAGGTAGCCTGTGCTGCTCAGGTTGTGCAGAGGCCCACGCTGGCCACTTTCACTAAAGCATCTCAGTCAACACCGCATGCTGTTTTCTGGGAGCCATTCCCCTGCTGAATTAGTTTTGTTATTTGGGTCTTTTGGTTTTTTCTTCTTCACTATATACTCACATTTCCCTGTGGAACCTCTGGAGGGGCAGGAAAATCAGGACACCAGCTCAGCCAGTACAGTTTGGACAGTTAGTGTTCTAGGCTGTGCTTATGAGGAAATGCCTTTCTTTGTCCAAGAAAAATTGTAAAATTTAGAGCTCTGAAAATTAACAGCTAGCAAATTTGGAAGTGATTTGGTTTAAAAGAGATTAGATGCTATAGATAGTAATATCTTACGTCAGTTAATTGCAAAATAATGAGTCTTGTAGTGTTTAGATGTGGTAATTTCTGATTTCTAGTTTCTGCTTTGGTTTTTAAGAGAATAGGAAATCAGTGAGCACATACCTGACCACTTACTAGAAGAGAGTTTCAGTCCAGCTCTCTCTCCTGGTCTGCACTCTCACTGGCTCTGGCCTCTGCGTGCATTTCCCCATCTGCAGATGCAGCTGGTACCGTTGCAGGAAGGAAATGTCACGAGGTCCAGGTATTCAAGAAGCCTCATGAACGCCAATTTTGAAAAAAAAAAAAAAAAACAAAAAAAAACCATGTATCAGGAAACTTGTGTTAAATATGTTATTAAAATATACTATTGAGTATATTTATTTTGTAAAGTACATTTTATAAATATTTGTTAGCAGCTACTAGCTGTCATAGATAGGACTGTAAGCTAAACAGTAGTAGTTTCTTGCAATGTTATATAGTCTAATAGTAGTAGCTATTATTTGTTTGATAAAGTATGAAATGTTTTGTTAAGTGGGTCTCAGATGTGGCCTTTGGACCAGTAGGATCAGGATTAGCTAGGGCCTCGTTTGAAGTGCTGGGTCCCTCCCAGATCTACTGAATCAAAAATTCTGGAGTGGGGCCCAGCAGTTCATGCTGTTAGGCCTTGCAGAGGGTTCTGATGCTAGCCAGAGATGGAGAACCACGATAAACTTTAATGATACCAAGATGTGCTAAGTAGCTAAAAGCTGGATCTGGTATCAACAAAATGACTTCTGTAACTTTTATCAACTGTTTTTTTATATTACCAGGTGATACTTGGACAGAAACGCTGGCATATGTGCTCTTCTGGGGAGTGGCAAGCGTTGGAACATTTTTAATTATTCTTTACAACGGCAAAGATTTTGTTGATGCTCCCAGGTTGGTCCAGAAGGAAAAGATAGACTGAATTTGTGTCTGTGGAAAGCGGCTTGGCTTGGAAGAGTCCATTATGCAGAACTGGAGTCTTTACTGAACTGCTTTCCACATCAGCCTGATAAAAAGCCCTTAGCCACAGCACATCTTGTGCTCTGTGTGGAGGTGATGACTTAGAAACTGATCTGATGTTACTACCTTGCTGATCGCTTCACTATTGGGATGGTTATTTATAATTTGAAGCTCTTCTGTAATTAAAATGTAACCTGAATTCAGCTACAAAATGGAAGCAATCTATTCATTGTCAGTTATAATCATTGTTGCAGAATAAGTAATATATTTAAAAATTTAGCTTCTTTCATTATTTTAAACAGTAAGATTATTTTTCTAGCTCAGTTTCATTATATTGTCATTGTAGAAGTGGTCGCTGTTAGCAGGCATACTTTTCCAGACATCTTTGGACTTCAAATTGTAATAAGCTAATGCTACTATGTTTATAAAATGTCTTTTACATACATAAGTAGTTTGATGAAATAGTCTGACTTCACATGGGGAAGAGGAGATGGAGTACGGTGTTCTCTTGAAGTTTCAGTGGGTCGCTTCATGAGTTCATTCAGCTTGAACTGTTGCAGTTGGACCAACGGTTTAAGTGGATGGAAAAATTCAGCTAGTCTTTTTTAAAAGGTCTAAATGAAATGAAAGAATGTAAAGCCTCTTAACTTGCTAAAGGTCCAAAGCTTCCGATCTTTTAAGGATCGCTCCAGTGTGGAAAATAGCCTTGGCTGGTCAGCTGCTCTTCCTGAACACTGGGTGTCTTTGAGGGTCGTTCATAGATCCACGGGGCCTCTGAGGGCCATCCTTGTGCTGGATGCTGTGCTTGGGGGCAGCAACTGCTTTTCCATGCATGGTACTAAATATATGCTTTTCACTCTGTAAAGTTTTTTGTTACTATCAATAAGTGTCCAAAATTTAGTGCTTCCAGGTAGTTAATAGTTCTCCAAATCAAGGACCAATTAATTTATATGCAAAACAAATCTGAAAAATATGCTTTAGAAGCTATGCATAGTTCTAATTGTAAGTTGGGCTGTATATGCAAATTGTAATTATGAGGTTTAAATCCTAGAAAAGTATGTAAGGTAGTAATTAATTGCCACTACTTTAAAACAAATCAGTTAAACACTGCTACAATATTTGTGTTATGCTTGCAAATATTTACAGGTTTTCCCAATAGTAGTACCTTATGTTTTCCTTAAATGTCTAAAAGCTCCTGTATCTCAACATTACCTTTTCTTTATCTTAACATTAGTAAGAGTTACTCCTTTTAGATGTGCTAAAGGAAACAACAGCTGGGAACCCTTGTCCCTTCAAATCACTCATTAAAACTCAAAATAGGATAAGTAATTAGAGCTCCCTATTAATATGTAAATAAATATGATTTGTTCCAAAGATGAGCTATTGAGATTTAGTTTATGTCAACTGTAATATATTACCCATATGCTACTGGGCATTTGACACTAAGCTACAACAAAGACCAAATCTGAACCGCTAATATGGCTGCTTGGCAGTGAATGGACTAATGTTGGTGTGTAAGATCTTAAAGTATCAATGTTTCAGAACTCTGCAATGATTTTATTTCTAAATTCATGTACTATATCTCCATAAGTGAAAAATAAAATGTCATATTCTTTTCTAACTACTGTTGGTGTTCTGTACTTTATCTTGAAAGGGATATTTTTTAATTTAAAACTTTAGAACTCATCCACAGCTCCCACAAGTCCATGCACAATCAATATACATTAACTGCACTGAACCTGTAGATAGACTTGGGGAGAATTGATATTTTAACAATGTTGAATCGTCCAAGCTCTGAACATAGTATGCCTCATCATTATTTAGGGTTAGTTTGATTTCTCTCATCAATGTTTTGTAGGTGTTAACTTACAAGCTCGCATGCATTTTATTAACTAGTCTATGTATCTCATGGTTTATGTATTGTAACAATTGCTTGTATATTCTGTATGATTTCCTGTATAGAAAATCAGGTTACCTACAAAGGCAATTTTTATCTCTTTCAAAAAAAAAAAATTTAGAACTCATGTAAAGCTATGCAGTCATTATAGGGAAATGAGACTATTTAAATAAAGAAGAAAATTAATAGCATCTAAAATCCTACTTTCCAGTTGTTATCACTTAAATTATATTTGCCCTTGTAATTACTTTTTAGTTATAGACAAACCAGGGAAGGAGGAGTTAAATTATAGTTAAAATATAATGTCTATAAAAAGATGTCTCCTGGGTGGGGTGGAAGATGTCCCCTGTCCCCACTACTTAAAAATTTTGTCTGTCAAAATGACAGGACTCAGCTGAAAAGTAGGAAACTATTACTTATCAGAGAATGTTCTCAGGCCGCAGGAAGGTGTCTGAGCATGCGGGAAACGCCAACATAAACACTGACACGTGGGGACTCTCACACATGGGGAATGAGATAAAGCCCTTTGGAAATGGGAGACATACTACGTACATACACGTTTTTAAGGCACTCATGGAACTACTTTCAACTAGAGCGTAACCTAGTAATAACCTATTCTGGTTCCCCCCGATGAGCCTGAATGGTTGTGGTGGCAGGAGCGCACAAAGCAGGTTATCTATGATTCTGAGCAGACAGGACAAGGGGGAGCCCTGGAGCCCTCGGTGGCTTTTTTAGGGTTTTATTACATCGTTTTATCAGAGGCGACCAGGTACATGGCAGGCAGGGGGCTCGGGGGACCAGGAGGCTGGCAGAACTCCTAGCCCCCGGTGCATTTCACTCTCTGGGCTCTCTAGCCTCTGCTACTACTGCTGCTTCTGCCTTTCTCCCTGCTCTCGCTTCCTCCTTACATGCCCGTGTCTAAGCCCAGGTGTGTCCACTTGCGCATGCCCATTTAGGCATGTGTGCAGGACTGCAGGTGCCCACAGTCAACACCAATGGCAGGAAGGCGGAAAAGTCTGATAACTTTTCCATTTACCCTATAATCCACCCCCTCCGTTTTTCACTGTACAAAATATACGTAAGTTTCCCTGGGCAAATATGAACATTGCAGGCATGACCCACAGAAGTAAACAACACAATTTAGCAATGCAACAAAATACAAACTCATGCAGGGCCCCAACCTAGGGGCAAAAGACAAGATTACTGGCACCAGCAGATGACCCACCACGTCTGCTGCCGAAGACACTGATCATGCGAGGAGGGAACCGCTCACGGCATCTGCCGTCACACGCTGGGAGTCGTCAGGCTTCCTGGCCTTCTCTCGCTGTGGTCTCAGCCACAAGCCACACACCGCACCCACCCCCACGATGCTCTCACTCTCAGGATTGCGATACTGTACTCTGCCATCACTCTAGCACTTGGTTTCCACAGCCACAAGCGTGACACGCAGACCCTGCTCTCAGGCCACCCCTGTGCACGTGCACATGGCTTGGGGAATCTGTGGATACAAGCTCCACGTGTGACCTCTCTTGGGTCTCCTCTTTGACCGTGGGCTCCACCACAAGCCACATTCCCTCCCCATCGCCCAAGGACAGTTCCTCAGCTCCCCACCCTCAACAACAAACGGCGTCGCCACAGGTGATTTTAAGAGACTCACTGGCCTCTTTAACAGACTTAGGCTGCTTACCAGCCACTCAGGGCTTCCCAATCCTAGCATCAGCTTTTGCCTTCTCTAGTTGGCTTTTTGATTCCTCTCCTCGGCCTGGCTTCAGAGAACTTGGCGAGGGCTTCCTCCCTCAGCCAATCTTGGGCTCTTCCCATGTCTGCCCCTTCCTCTACTCTGGCCATTGCCTCTCTGGGCTGTGGCCTGAGAGTGCCAGGCAGCACATACTGCTTTTGGCCACTGAGGCCCACTGGCACCCCCTGATTCTCATCTCCTGTGGTTTGCAAATAACCCCATCCATCCCAGGGTCCCATAAAGATAACACGAACCTGCCAAAGTTCCCAGCCTTCTGGAGGTATTATCAATCCAAGTCCATCAGTCCTTTCTTTGCGTCAGTAGTGGGCGAGCTCCAAATGACGACTCGTGGTCCTCTTCTCCAACAAGTCCGCTGCCTCAGGGCTGGTGGGCTGGTCCTTGTGGGTCATCTCCTCCTCCACTCGAGGTCTTGTGCAGTTCCCGGACCTTGTCCACCTCCTGTGCTCCTGCAGCTCCTGGACTTTGGCCACCTCCTGGGCTGCCATGGCGCCTCCAGCGCTGTCACATGCTCATGGTCTGCCACCTCTCAGTCCCTCCTGCAGTCTTTGGAGGGCTCCACACTCGTCTGCATCAAACCATCCTGCCGACTATGCCAGTTGTGGTGCCAATAAGGCACGGAGCAGGTTATCTATGATTCTGAGCAGACGGGGCAAGGAGGAGCCCTGGAGGCCTCGGTGGCTTTTTCAGGCTTTTATTACATCATTTTATCAGAGGCGGCTAGGTACACGGCAGGCAGGGGGGCGGGGGCCGGGAGGCTGCAGAACTCCTAGCCCCCGGCGCATCTTCACTCTCTGGGCTGCTTCTGCTGCTGCTGCCGCTTCTGCTTTTCTCTCTCTTTGCCTCTCCTGCTCTACTGGCGTCCTCATGACTCCACCCTACGTAAACCCGTGTCTCGACCCAGGTGCGCCCACTTGCGCATGCCCCCTTAGGCACGCAGGCAGGCCCTCAGGTGTCCATCATCACACCAATGGTGGGAGGGCAGGAAAACCTGACACTTTTCCATTTACCCTACATTTTACACTTGTGAGAACGGCCCATCTTGAAAACAAAAAGTGCTGCAGAGGGTGTGGTGAGAAAGGAACCTTCTTACACTATCGGTAGGAATGTAGACTGTCCAGCTACTGTGGAAAGCTGTGTGGAGGTTCCTCAAAACAAAAAATGGATCTGCCATATGATCCAGAAATTGCACTCCTAGGTCTCTACCCAACATTAATTCAAAGGGCAACCTGCACCCCTGTGCTTACCGCGGCACTGTTTACAATAGCCAAGGTACGGGCACAACCTCTATGCCCTGACAAATGAGTGGCTCGAGAAGATGTACATAGACACAGCGGAACACCTCTAGCAAGCGAAAGAGAAATGCATGCCACTTGTGGCACCGTGATGGCCCTGGAAAGGGTTACGCTAGCAAAGTCAGTCAGAAGGAGAAAGCATAATACCAGGTAGTCTCACTTAAGTGTGGAAAATAGGGAAAACGAACAAAAGGCCGAAGACAAACCTTGAAAACTGACCACAGCTAGATCTGAGGCATCCAGGAGGGGAGAAGGACGAGGGGTGAAAGCAGAAGGGGGAAGAACACATTGGACAATGACTAAGTCTACAGAGGGGGGGTGCGTGACGGAGTGGGAACAAAGTTGGGGGGCTCAGTGGAGGATACTGGGGCTTTGGAGGTGGGTGTGGTGAAATACATTGGTAGAGTGTAAACCTAGCTAAGACATGGTGATATAAATCAACATTACCTCAAAAAGTAGAACTTACAATCAAACAGGACATTTCCTGGATTCCCTTTTCCAGCTTTTTCTCAGAAGTAATTTGAACAAAATTTGGGTAATAGAGAATTTATTAGAAGTCCACTGTGCCCTTTATCTTTTTGTACAGTCCCCCCACAATGGGGACTGGCTACGGGGGGTGTGAGAGAAGTGCTAGCTCTGAATGACCTCAGTCAGGGCATTGTCTAGCACCATGGAGCAGATCACCCCAAAACTTAGTACCTTAAAACAACCCATATTTATTATCTCTCAGGCCTGTGTGTCAGAAAGGTGGACATGGTTTAAGTCTGTCCTGTGCTTCAGGGTCTTCTATAAAACTCCAGTCAATGTTCGCCTCATCAGGACTTATTTTAAGCTCACTAAGGGCTTCTTGGCCAGAGCCAGTTCCTCACAGTTCTCCCAGCTGAGTCCACGTGTACCCGGCCGGAGGCTGGAGGTCACCCTCGGTTCTCTGCCACAGTCCTCGCCAACGTGGCTGCAACAGGCTGCAGCAAGTAGCAACCTGGTCTCAGAAAGGTCAGCCCATTGCTCTTGCCATAGTCTAGGCTTTAGAAGAAGACACTAGGTCCAGGTCACTCTAGGGAGAGGGGGTGCATGAGGACACGACTGTCAGGGGAGAGGGGGTCTCGGGGGCCAGCTGGAAGTCTGCTGCCGCATGTAAGGAGAGAAAAATCCAAAGGTATGATTCGGGGTGATGCAGGAATCGGGGTCTCCTGCAGGAGGTGGCATCGGTACGCTCTGATGGAGATATTCTGGAGATCCAGTGCGACCGAGCAAACTGGCCAAAAGTGGCCCAAGAGCAGGGACTAGTAGATCTCTCTCCACTTGACATCGCTGTGACATAAAGAAGGGGAAATTTTGCATTAAAAGAGAGGCCTTAAAACTGCATGTAGCCAGTGAGCGACAACATGTTTAGGATTTTATTTATGAAAACAACTGCTAAAAATAATACTCCCCTGCCTGGTTTTTTAGCTAAATCCAGGGTCATTATGTTTTAGTATCAAAAGGGAGCTTTCTGGATGGAGTCCGGTGATTCAGCCATAATGTCACTGGGACTGGGGCTCACTGGTGGCACAAGGGTTAAAGTCTCAGCACTATCAAGCCCCTGCCAGCCACTGCAGCACGAGTTCCATCCCCGGCCAGGGAGTGGACCCACATGGCGCAGCAGACCTCTCCTGCCTCGCCCGCTGCTCCCCTCAGCAGTGCGTTTCAGTACATTTGCCTGTTCTGCTCCCCACTCCATCTCCAGTAGATCCTCCACACCTCTGACCTACACCCTAGTTCTTGCAATGCATAAATAGGTAAATCTATAAAAAAATTTAAAAAAATGTCACGGGGACTGTTACATGGACATAGGTGGAACGTCCCTTTTCTCTCCAGCTTCCTGGAGGAAGGGTGGACAAATATGTTGAGATGGCCACTTCGTGTAGAGCCTAGAAAACAGGTCAAGAACTTTTGACTGTTCTAAAATTCTTAGAGTGTTACTACTAGATTTACTGGCTCAAGAGGCCTGTTGAGAAATGTTCAGCTCTTCAAGAAGTTCACAGAAACCAGAGCGAAACTGACACTTGGCGAGCTCGCCGGAGCATGTGATCCGTGACAGTGGCGCTTCATCGAGCTGACTCAGCAGCAAAAGTTCTCCCAACAAAGTGTTTTTTTCATATGATTAGAAATGTTCAAGCCTGCTTTCAAAATTTCAAGGGCCCTTTTGTGACGTAAATATTCCTAAGTGAATGACACATTTTCCTTCCTGCCTGAATGGCCAGTTCTCGGATTTGGCTGGTTCTGGGCATGGCTGGGCACTGGGCGTTTTAAATGCACGCAGCTGGCTCAAGTGGGCAGCGGGGGTGGGGGGTACGGAAATGGAGCATCAGTGAAGTGTTGACCTGGGACATTTGTCTTTAGGCTCCTGAGGACACTGGGTCCTCCCGCCGGTCACACTGCTGCTGGTGACTGTCCCCAGGAGGGCCGCCTTGCGGGGCCCAAGGGCGGATGCCTCGGATTCCAGAACAGGCTGTGTTGTGTATTTGCATCTAAGCACACCCACTCTCCACACCTTGCTCTCTGAGGGTCTCAGTAAAGAACCCTCTGATGAGAAGTCAGGGGACTCTTGTGGTGAGTAAATGCTGGTCCAAGCATCTCACAGGCAAAGGCCCTTCCCATCACTGGCCACCAAGGGAAGCTGGAAGTATCGAGAAGACAACAGTCCAGGCCAACAGAAGTCCTCGCTGGTGTCTATTTTGCTATAAGGACAGTTAGAACATAAAAAGAAGTAAAAAACAAACAGCCATCTCCAGCTGACGTCCCAAGTGAGTGCTATGTTTGCAAAGATGCCCAAGCAAATCTACCCAAAGCAGCTTTCTTGAATGTCATGACCCTGAAGAAGCACAGGATGTTGGCGCGAGAAGGGCCCCCCTCATTTTAGGGGCAACCTTACTCCACTCATTGCAGTTAAAAAAAAAGACAGGAGACAGGTGCCTGATGGACTAATGCTATATCATAAATATGGGGTGTCTTCAGTTACAAGATTCTCTGTTTGAATTATGTACATTTTAGAAAACTTCTGTACAGATAAATAACTTAAAATTGATTCTAAGTGACGTTTGTGGTCTTTCCTATAATGAGTCGACCATCAAGTCCAAATGTTACTAGGCCAATGGGCAAGTCAGTTCGCCTTCATCCTCAGTTGCTTCTGGCACTTTCCCCAAGGCACTAGGACGCTGTGGATGGGGCTGTCTGCTCTGACCCCTCATGTAACCATGCACAGGTGCTTTGGGGCTGCAAATGTAGCTGGAGAGATATTTTTGGTAGAGATTATGGGCCATTGACCCACTGTGAGAGAGTAGAGGAAAGTAACCCCTTTTTTGGGTCCCCCCAAAAACCCTCTTTCTCTAGGGCCAATCCTATTAGCCGCTGTGATCATAGACTAAATAAGAAGAACTCATTTCACACCCCTGGTGTTCAAATATGACATCGTAGGCACTTGAAAAACTCCTTTCTAGCCAATCTAGATGACTGCCCTCTAAATATTTGGGATCACTTTGGGGGAAAAATCATTTAAGTTCTATGAAAAATTACAGTCACATTTCAGCTCACCGTGTGCCCTAATTCTAGGACTTTCCTAGAATCAAGAAACAATTGTCTTCAAGACTGTCCTTGAAAAACCTGCCTCTTTGGGCTGAGTCAGCCCGGTGCAAAATTGGGGGGACGTGAGGGGAAAGGGGGCACTTTGTGAGCAGGGTGTGTGTTTTTCCAGGAAGTCCTCCTCCTCCATGCCTTCCTGGTTCTTCTTCATAGGCTCAGGAAGATGGCAGACGGGGTACTCCTGGAGTTAAGTATTTTAAAAAGCAGCTGAGGAGGCCCCACCTGTAAATAAGAGCTGTAAAACCGTGAGCAGCTGGCCGCAGTCTCTGGCAAGCCCAGTTCTCAGGCCACGGGGGCTGTGTCTCCCCTCTTGAGACGGCGCTTGATGAAGGTCCCCAGGGCCGCCAGGGGGATGCACATGGTGGAGGAGGCCACCAGCAGCCCGATGACAGCCAGCGCGTAAGGGGGGTAATCCTTGGTCACCAGCTGGCCCTGAAAGGAGAAGCCGAGAGTTGGCAGAGAGAACCTCCCCAGCAGATTCTGAACGCTGGCACCGCCCGGGCACGGGCCCTCCTTGCTTTGCTGGAGTGGTGTGAGCTGGCACCTTGGGGGTCTTCACACTGCATGCCCTCCACCCCCCACACACGCATGCTGAAGGTCAGCATCTTCCACCCACAGGAAAAGGTGTGTGAATTGGTCAGCAGGAATAGTTTTCTCAAAAACTAAGCCGGGGCAGAGCCCCAGGTCGAGTGCATGACACAGCTGCCCTGGCTGTTAAAATACGGGCGGACTGCTCTGCTGGTCGTGAGCAGCTGCCGCCGGGGCCAGAGCACGCTTCCTCCACGGAAGCTACCTCCAAACCAGAGCCTCCCAGGACCCAGCAGCTCAACTGTTATCTGGTCCCTGCAGCCCCGGGAGCCCGCCCACCATGACTGCTGCTCCTGCAGGCCCCTCCCAGGGGCAGGGCCCAGGCCTCCAGGCTGGCTCAGCGGGCCCTAAGGACACTTGCCCATTCGGGGGCCCGCCGGGCCGGGGAGATGTGCCAGCCCAAGAGGCAGGCGCCAGTGGCTTTGCAGGGAGGCTTTTCCCCAGATCCCAGCCGACTTCCCAGCCCACTGGCAAGTTCTGGAGGGACTTATATCTCTCCACCATAACGCACGTTTGAAAACTCAGCCCAGCTCTGGCTGTCCTGGGCCGAGCATTCCAAAATACTTGAAGGACGCTTCCATGTCGTGACGAGTCACCCACTCACGCCACGAAGGAGTGCCTGGGGTTCAGAAAACCGAAAGTCTGTACTGGCAAGGGGCCGTGGTACCTGGGAGGAGTCCCAGGCTTGGTACTGGAGGGTCCCCGTGAGGATGTAGTCACTCAGGTAGAAGATGAAGAGGCTGATGATGAGCAGCGGGCTCACACCGGCCCACATGGCCTTCCAGTACCAGTTCAGTGTGCGGCCGGTCATGGCCTTCAGGTCACTTTCAAATCTATTTGGAAAACAGGGAGAGAAGGTCTGCATTAGCCATGCTGTTGGGGCGAGGGGGTCCGGCTTGCACATCCCTGTTAGTGAAGCAAGACTGTTCTGGGCACTTCTGGTCCCTCTTGGACTCTTCTGGGAAAAGAGGCATCGGGGTGGGGAGGGGAGAAGGCTGAGACCAGCACAGAGGGCAGCCAAGCAAGCACCCTAGTCCACAGTAGGCGGACGTCAGCAGGTGTCTCCCCAGCTGGCCTTCAGGTGGGGGCTGCTGGTGCAGACGTGCGGGCAGCGCCCAGCCCGGGGGACAGAGCACAGGAGACAGCGGCCAGCCAGTCCTCACGCAGCGGCCCCAGGGCAGCTCTGCCCACCCCTCCACCCCGCTGTCTACAGCGACTCTGCTACACGTTAGAAAGGGCCTCTGTGAGACTCTGTCCCTTGAAATGAGAGCAGGTTTTCTGGGACAGATAGAAGGCCCAGGCTGGGGCCGAAAGCATTGGTGTGCCCCGGGGGTACAGCCTGGAGCGCAGCCAGCATGAGACTTCCCAAATGCAGTGGCCTGAAGAGTCCCATGATGGCTTCGATCACGTCTGTGGACTCTTCTCTCTACACTGACTTGCCCTAAATTCAGCAATAGCACAGCTTTTTTATCAAGGAGTCGATGGGCTCAGTATACGCTTTTTTAGTGCACTTACAAATAAGGGTGGGAAAGATGCCAGCCTTAGGACGAGCTGGGCAGCCATCTCCCACTACTGCTGGGGAGGGACTGAGCTCTGGGCTGTGAGTGACTTGCTGAGAACACCTGGGCAGTGAGGGGCTGAGCGACGCCTGTACCTGGACAGGTGCTGCCTTGCCTCCGGTCCAGGGCTCTTTAGATCGTTCCCCATGGTGGGAGAGGCAGCCATGGAGGGGCAGGTGGGACGAGCCTGTCGCCAGCTGTAGCACAGCCTTGCATCTGGCTTGCACCTGTGGAATGTCCTAGGCTCCCAGATAAGACGGACACTTCCTGCCCCGTGTGGCTGCTAAGCTAGCAGGATTCTAAGCTCGAAGCCTTGAAGACTCAAGCGCATAATGTGAACGAACACCTGGGATTTTCAAAAGTAAGGTGGCAGAAAGTGTTGGCGTTTGCTTAGCCTTTATATGCACTGCCCTGGAGCTCCTTGGATAGAGAAGGATGGAAAGACCTGCAGGAAAAAGGCGGCATGCAGTGTGGCCAGGGGGCCACTAGGTGGTGCTCTCCCCGCGCAAGCAGAAGGAATTCTCAGGCAGCTCCGCCTCAGGGGGCTTACAAAACCCTGGGCGCCTTTTGTTTCTCCCCCACCCCACCACCTATCACCACTCCTTGGGGTGGACTGGGCCCTTCTCCAGCAACTCCAGTGGGCCCTCGGTGCTGCTCCTTTCTCCCCAACTGTCTCTCTCCTGACACACACCCTCTCAGGTGACCAATCTCTCCCTCAACACTGGCATGTCCTCCATGAACCACTTGTCTCCGGTCACAGGGGGCTTTCCCCAGAGTTAGCACTGACTGTGGCACATGCCAGGAGGTCCCCTGGTGGATACTGGTCACTCCTAAGGCCCAAGTCCTCACAGCAGCTGTGCATGGGGTGGGGCAGGCGTTCTCGGCCCAAAACATTTTGGAAATGCTGCAAATTATAACCTCCTCTTGGAGATTCACAGTTGTCGTTGAGGCTCTGGGAAGACCTACAGGAAACAAATTCTAGCTTTGTTTAACTTCTTCTGTCCTAAAGTGATTTGGTCGTGAAATTCCCCAGCGTGGCAGGGGACCCGCTGTCTCCAGGGACACAGGGGGAGATGCCAAAGAGTCTCGCTCTGGGGTGTCATTTGGGCCCCTTGTCCCACCTTCAAACCAGTTTGGGAGAGCAGAAAAGACTGGAGTGGGGGCCTCCCTGGTGGCACAAGGGGTTAAGCACCGCACTGTGGGGCTTCCACAGCCGCTGCAGCATGAGTTTGATCCCCAGCTAGGGAGGGGGCCCACATGGCGCCACAGATCTCTCCTGCCTCGCCCGCTGTTCCCCTCAGCAGTGTATGTCAGTTGATCTGCCTGTTCTGTTCCCTGCTCACCCCCTCCATGCCTCTGTACCCCAGCTCTTGTATTCATAAATAAATAAATTCTTAAAAATAAAGAGACTGGGTAGAGGAGGGGAAAGACCAGCACCCCCTTCCATCCAGCTGCCCGGGGAGCTTGACACGCAGGGTCCAACTCAGCCGGCCAGGAGAGCCTGCATTTCTGACAAACTCCCTGCTCCGCCAGGCTGCCAGCGACCACACTCAGAAGCTGGTGGGCCCCCCGGTCCGAAGGCCCAGGTCACTGTCTGCACCGCCCCCAGCTGATCCCACTGCAGCCTCAAGGTCAGGCGCTCTAGGCCAGTGGTTCTTAGCACCCCACACACCATCCCAGGGAGGTCGGCCACCTAGGGCCTGCTCCGGTCAGCTGTCAGGGGGCTTTGGGTAGGTGCCTGAAAAATGCCGCTGTGCCTGAAAAATGCCGCTGTGGCTGACCAGCGAGTGTCCAGTGCCTGCAGGCACAAGGCCCGGTCCCTGAAGCCACTGGGGTCCAGCAGGGCCAACGGGCAAATGAGCTATATTAAAAAGTAAAAATAAAGGAAGTAGAGAAGAGATGAGTTAGAGGCAAGGAAGGTGGGTGGCGTGAGGCCACGCAGTCTCTGAGATCTGGAGGCAAGAAAAGAACCCTGGACACCGCCAAGGCCGAAGGGAAAGGAGGTGCAGAGGCGAGTCCCCTGCCCCCGCGGGGCGCCTCCTCCCCGGTGTCTGCGCGGCCTCCTCACCTCCGCAGCCCGTACACATAGCACACGGCGACCGTCTCCACCAGGACGATGAGCAGCAGGGACAGCGTGGCCGCGTAGTCGTTGAAAATGTCGAACCAGTAGTTGCCCGCCTCCATGGTGAACACCATCCCGATGGCGCAGTTGAGAAGGCACACCAGACCTGGGGCCACAAGACAGCTGCTCACCGCCGAGCCCCCCCTGTTCATCCAGCCTGCTGGGCGCCCTGGCACTGGCTCCCCCACGGCCCGCCCGGAAGAGCGGTCACCACTGGTCTGTGCTGCGGGCGCGAACACCCGGTCAGGGAGCGAGGTCCAGAGAGCAGGGGCAGGGGCAGGGGCCTGAGGTTAATGCCGGAGCCTTCCTGCAGGGGGCGTCAGGTGCACGGAGACTCCGGCCGTGGGCTGTGCTGTCCCAGTCTCACCCGGCTGCGCGTTTAGATGGAAAATCCAGTGTCTGAGCTCCTAGGAGGTGAACTGGGGGAAAGGCTTGATATTCGGGGACTCCCAAAGAGGGGACTGTGTCTGACCGGGGGGGAGGTAGGACGGGGGAGAGGCCGGTGTTATCCAGCCCCCACCACAACACAGGCAGGTGCCACGCCTTAAGGCGCTGAGAGAAGCATCAGGAGCCCCTTTCACAGACGGGAGGCTCAGGTGCAGAGAAGAGTGGCCCTCAGCACCACTGCCCGTTACAGGGCAGGGCGCAGACAGACCCCATGCTCCGGAACCTGGGTTCTAGCCCCTTCTCCTTCCACTGCCTCCCTTGGGGACCCCACAAAGCACCTGACTCCACGCCCCCACCCTGGCACCTTCCACGGCCTCCCCACGTACCACCAGCCGCTGAGCCCCGCTGCCAGGAAGAAGGGGCATGGCTGGCTGGGAGCTGAAGGCTCATGGAATGCCGCCCCCCCCCCTCTGGCCAAGGGCAGGCAGCTCCTGCTGGGTGGCAGGTCTCCAAGGACATAGGTCTGGGCAGAGGGACATGCTGGGCGTGGAGGATGGTCTCATCAGAGTCAGGGATGGGTGCTGCGGGGCCTCTGGACACTGCCAGGCTGGCGTGGGGCAGGAGGGCAGAGCGAGCAGCGAGAGGCAGGACTGCAAAAGAGTCCCTTCCCTAACAGACAAGCGTCCGCCACCAGCAGGATGGATCAATGGGTCAGTATCGTGGGGTGTGAGGGTCTCCCAGGTGGCACAGTGGGTTGAGCACTGCACTGTGAATCATTCACGCACAGCAGCAAGAGTTCAATCCCAGGCCAGGGAGGGGACCCACACAGCACAGCAGACTCTCCTGCCTCGCCCGCTGCTGCCCTCAGCAGTGTATTTCAGCAGATCTGCCTGTTCTGCTCCCTGCTCTGTCTCTGGTGAATCCTCTCACCTCCTGCAACTCTGGCCTGCACCCCAACTCTTGTGTGCATAAATAAATAAATCTTAAAAAAAATTATCATGGGGTGTGGCCAGACTGGGGTGGTACCAGGCAGGAGAGGTTCCACGCTAAGTGCAACAACCTGGAGGGAGGCGCAGACAGTGAGTGCAGAGGCCGACACAAAGCACACATACTATGGGAGCTCATTCAGGGGAAGGTCAAGAGGATTCTAAACATCTGAGATAGGAAGGGCCTGGGGACAAGGACAGAGCGATGCTGTTCCCACTGCTTTCATCAGGCTGGCAAACAAGAGTTTGAATAAATCTGATGACTCCGGGTCCAGACCCTGTTGCCATAAATTTCCTTGGCCCATAGGGTTTTTTTATTTATTTTTTTGGTTTGGTTTTGTTTTGCTGATTTCCCCCAGTCTCCGCATTCCTGGGCTATCTCTTTACAGACCCGAGACCTGACCAGGTCAAAGCGGAGCTGCGGGCACACAGCCTGCATGAGACATTGCCCCGAAGGGTCACGAGCCCGCACCCCTCTGAGCTGCGGCTGATGGGTGCTCACGATCAGCAGCAAGAGCTGGGCTATACCCGGCGGACGAGCGGACTTCAGCCAAGTCCACTCTCCTCGCTCTCTGAGCCAATAAAGCTTCACCCCTTGGCCTCAGACAGCAGCCTGAAGCTGTATAGAGCCTTGCCTGGTGCTCGGAGAGCCTCACTTTAAGGAGCGCTCCCTGGGCTGTTTCTCCCTGTTGCTCTTCAACAACCTTCCCTGTAAACACTTTTTCAAGTTCCTCATTCTAATCATAGTTTCGAGGTACTCAAGGGCCGGGGTTTCTTTTAGGGAACAGGATGTATTTGGTCTGGTGCATATGGAGGTAAGGTGCCTGGGACCGGATGAGACACTCCCTTTCCCGTCACATTTCTACTGTTTAAAACAGTACAAGTCAGGCGCCTCCCTGGTGGCACAAGGGGCTAAGGTGCAGTATCATAAATTTGACCGCAGCCACTGCAGCACGAGTTTGATCCCCGGCCAGGGAGGGGACCCACATGGCGCAGTAGACCTCTCCTGCCTCACCCCGCTGCTCCCCTCAGCAGCGTGTTTCAGTCAGCCTGCCTGTTCTGCTCCCCACTCTGTCTCTGGTGAATCCTCTCACCCACCATACCTCTGGCCTGTACCCCAGTTCTTTTATGCATCAATCAATAAATAAATCTTTAAAAAAAACCAACACAGTACAAGTCAGAATAGACTTCCCCTCCCCCTTCTTTGAGGTAGGGGAATTTGTTTTGTATCTTGATGCTGTGGTGGTTACTTGGGTGAAAAAATATATATAAAATTTATTATTTGTGTGTGTGTGTGTATATATATGTGTGTGTTTGTGTATATATGTGTGCGTATATATATATATGTGTGTATATGTGGTGTGTGTGTGTGTATATATATATATTATATATAGTTTCACTGAATCTGAAATGCCATCATTGTGTTGCCTCGATGAGCACAAAGGCAGCGTCTCTCCTGGCCTGGGGAGCTCTGAGTGGTGGGCTGGGGAGGCTGGCCTTTTCCAAGGTGGGTGGCCCCTTCACTTCCCCATTGTGTGGTGAACCACTGTTGTGGGGTGAGTCACACGTGCTCGGTCCCAGATGGCCCAAGATGAAGAAACCTTGGTAGGACAACTGTGAGGGGGCCGCAGCCCTGTGGTCACCCCACAAGCACATGACAAAGCATGCAGCTGCTTTGCCACCATATCCCAGCCCTCCCGGAGCCCCGCCTCCTTCCTCGACTGGCCCACGCACCTGAGATGGCCTCCTTGGGCAGGTGTCTGGAGATGACCTTGCTGTCAGTCAGCGGGGTGAGGATGGCTGCCGTGTTCCCCAGCATGCTCCCAATGCCCAGCATCAGCAGCATGAAGAAGTAGAGCACAGACCACAGCTGGGACACTTCCATGTTCTTAATGGCCTCGGTGTAGACGATGAAAGCCAGGCCGGTGCCCTGGACTGCCTGCCCGCAGCGAGAAGGTGCCAGTTACACACCCAAGTGCTTTGCGAGCTTGAAACACCCACTGCTAGGCACCGTGGGGGTCCATGAAGCCAGTCACGGGAAGCCACATGCAGAGGTGAGGCTGGAGCCTGTCTGTCACCCCCCCACCCCACCCCGTGCTAGAGAGAAAGGAGAGGCTTGTCCAGGAATGTTCCAGTCACCTTAGAACACCGAGTTCCCCTCTCCTGCAACGACTCACATAAATCATGGGTGAAATAAAGTAAAACAGTGTTTGGATAATTTCTGCTTTCCATATTGCACTGGCTGGGGGCTGAGGTGGGCGCTGAGGTCAGGGCAGCAGCAGCCAAGTGTGGGAACCGGCCGGGCCAGCAGGAGTAGCAGGGCAGGGCTGCTCGGTGGCCAGGCCCTCACTGACCTGTGGAAATGGGCCCTGAAACCCCTGCTGAAAGACAAGTGCCCTGTGGAGGCTGAATGAGGGGCTTGGAGTGGGGGTGTCAGCAGCAGAGGACAGAAGTCAACCCTCTCTGGGGCAAGCACCACCAGTCTAGACCCTCAGGACAGAGAGGTGGTCAAGCAGGTGTTTGCAACAGAGAGCTATAAATCCAGACCACACCAGCCACTCGTGGCGAGAGTCACCAGAAAGAAGAGACGAAGCTTGGAACACCTTCCCAAATGTGGCAGATGCTGGGGTGTCAGATTCAGAACACAGGGGACAGTGGGGTATCAGCTCCACTGGGCAGATAACAAGAGGGTGGTCACTTGTAGAGAATGCAAAAATGTAAAACCTATTAAAGTTGATCTGCTTTCCATTATTATCATCAGTGGAAAATTCTAGATAACATCAGTGGTGACCTCCCCCACCCCAGGTACACTCCCCCCGTGGCCACCACTGGGGCAGCTTTGTGTGACAGTTTAAGGACACGTGTGCCAAAGAGCAGGTAAACAATAAGAAATGAATAGAAAGGATCGCAATTTGAAAAAAAAGTGTCTAGAAATTATTGAATTAAAATAGTCCATTGACAATACCAGGAATAGCTGTGGAGAGAATGTGTGAGACAGCCCAGGGAAGAATCCATAAGGAAGTGAAAGAGAAGTTAAGAAAATGGGGAAATGAAGGAGAAATCAACATAGGGTACGATGAGAAGGTCTAAGATGAGCCCAAATGAAATTCTAAAAGGAGAGAGTGGAGAGAAGAGGTGATGAAAAGCACATAACAAGTGAAAATTTTCCAAAACTGGAAAATAAGAATATTACGTGGAGGGCCTCCCTCCGTGGCCACAGGAGTTGAGCGCCACACCATGAAGCAGCTGCTGCATAGCAGCGAGAGTTCGATCCCCGGCAGGGAGGGACCCACATAGTGCAGCAGACCTCTCCTGCCTCGCCCGCAGTGTGTTTCAGTCAGTCTGCCTGTTCTGCTCCCCACTCTGTCTCTGGTAGAGCCTCTCACCACCTGTGACTCTGGCCTGTTCCCAGATCTAGAGAGGCCCCTCCCCCATGCCTAGATTGTACATATTAAAACGCATCCTTAGACGGCAGAAGCCAAAGACCAAGGAAAGATCACAAGAGACATAGAAAGAACTGGGGACCTTCCCGCTTGTAGTGAACCAAAGAACGTTCAGCAGCAAGATTGGGAGCCAGAGTCACAAGGTGAAAACCTTTAAAGTGCTGAGAGAAGATATGGCCAACCTGGAAATTTCTACTCAAGGAGAAAACTGTCTTTAAAATGTGAGGATCAAATATAGACACTTACCCATAAACAAAGCCTGAGAACATTTATCCTCAAGACGCCTGCTAGCGAATAAATTTTAAGGGAGAAAAAGACCCCAGCGGACAGCTGACACACAAGCAAGAAAGGTGAGGAAATATAATGGCAAACAAGTCAGCCAATGCAATGCTCTGTGTGAATGAACAATGACATCAGTTTATGGCTCTTAAAGGCGGGACCAGACAAGCGTGGCATTTAAGCAACAGGGATGAGACAGAAGTGTTCTAAAGTCCTTGTCCTGTTTGGGAGGAGACAAGACACTGGAACTTCTGCCTGCATGGACTTAAATATGCATGAGGAAGTTCAAGAAGAGACACAAAGCACACACAGCCCAGCAGGAGAGAACAAAGGGAAATGTGCGGGGCGGGGAAGGAAGAGAACAAACACAACAGAGAAAAAAGTCGATAGAAATCAATAACCATCTCATTCGTGGACAGTGAACTAAGGTTTGGAGTGAATGAGGAAATGTCCCAGAGGCTGAAAACAAAAAGGAAATTTGAAATGAGAAGAGCCGTAGAAGCCAAAAGGCCAAACAGGAACTCAGCCTAGGGGCTGGGGCTGGGGCTGGGGCTGGGGCTGATGGGAGAGAGGGCCTGTGCCCGGAAGACCATGTCACGGGCCTGGGTAAGCAGCAAGGCAGGGCGAACCTGTGGCTTTATCCAAGGAGTGACCTAGAATGCCTTTACCCGTCCCGTCGAACAAAGTGCTCAAGTCGCCCAGGTAGGCTGGCGGAAACCGGAGCGATGGGCCTTCACATCCCCTGTTCTTGAAGGGGATTCTCTAGAGACGCTCTCTAGAAGTAACGGCGTTAAGTGTAAGAATCAGACAGCTATGCCCACTCTCGCTTCCATTTCCACTGTGTTCGAAGTCCTAGCAAATGCAGTAAGGAGAGGAAATGAGGTATAAGGATTGGAAAAAAACGCGAAATTGTATCTGCAGGTGATGTGAGAGTTTACCTAGAAGGCATAAGCAAATAGCTAGACAAGCCAGGGAATTAATAAGAGGCTTTCTCAGGGCTGCCAGAAACAAGATCAACATACAAAAAGCCGTTAGTTTTCTTCTGTAACAGAAATTTAAATGATAGAAATAGAAAAAAAAAAAAACCCCCGCTTACAATAGCAACAAAATAGTGTTTGTAATTGCTTGTTCTGGGAGGTGGATAGAGATGGGTGTTTGTCACAGTATTCGCTCCAATTTCCTATATTTTTAAGCCTTAAAATGAGAAAAGGAAAAGAAAGGTCACAGAGAACCCAAAGGAACTTTCTATCCAGTCAGCAGGTTCCCCGGCGGCGCGGGAGTGTGGGGGTCGGGGCCCCTGGTCCTGTATCTTACGACTCGCGAGGGCCCCTGCGATGTGTGTGGAGAGAAACAAGCCCAGGCCTCGGGGGCCTTACCGTGTCCAGCTCCGCTTCCAAGCTGCAGTTTTTGATTTGTGGCAACACCTCGCCGTATTTGTCGGGGAAGGCAGACGCCAAGTAGCCCTTCAGCTGCTCCAGGTTGCTGGCGGTCACAAAGCCATCTTCAAGGTCAAACGCATTGGTCAGCAGCAGGATCACCCTGCAGAGAGAACATCAAACCGGCCTTCACGATTAAAAGACACAAACCTCTGGGCCCGGCTCCTCTGCCTCTTCCCTCACCCATGACGTCTGCAGCAAAGGGCTCTGCTGCCCGGTGACCTTCCACCAGGTAGGATGATGCTGAGTGGCTTTATTTATTCTTTTTAAAAGATTTATTTATGCACACAAGAGTCGGGGTACAGGCTAGAGTTGTGTGTGTGATGGGGTGAGAGGAGTCACCAGAGACAGAATGGGGAGCAGAACAAGCAGATCCACTGAGATACACTGCTGAGGGCAGCAGCGGGTGAGGCAGGAGAGGTCTGCTGCGCCATGTGGGACCCCTCCCTGGCCAGGGATCGAACTTGTGCTGCGGTGCCTGTGGATGCTTCATAGTGCAGTGCTTAACCCCTTCTGCCGCCAGGAAGCCCTGATTCTGAGTGGCTTTAAAGCAGCTTCAAATATGCAACAAAAGAAACTGAACCCACACACCTGTGCTGTTTTAACCTCTGGGCCAGCATTGTCCGACAGAACTGTCTGTGATGAACAGACAGTTCAACATGACAGTGGAAATGGAACGTTCTGCAGCAGTGCTGTCCACGGTGGTCCCCCAGACCACATGTGCCTACTGAGTGCTTGACTGTGGCCAGTACAACACAGGAACCAGCGTAAGTCATTTGGAAACCAATTACCTTATTTAAGTAAGATTAAATTAAGATTTCAATTCATTTAAGTCAATCTATATTTAAATCTGCAAATAGCCCCTTTTGGCTAGTGGCTGGTGCACTAGACAGCTGACCTCCCGGAGATGTTCTTGTATTTTGGGTAAGGGGAAATCAGAAATCAGAAAGTAGATTCGGGGACCTCCCCGGTGGCACAAGGAGTTAAGCACCACACTGTGAAGCAACTGCAGCCACTGCAGCATGAGTTCGACCCCCAGCCAAGGAAGGAACCCACATGGTGCAGCAGACCTCTCCTGTCTCACCTGCTGCTCCCCTCAGCAGTGTGTTTCAGTCAATCTACCCATTCTGTTTGTTCCCCACTCTGTCTCTGGTGAATCCTCTCAACCCCTGCACCTCTGGCCTGTACCCCAGTTCTTTTATGCATAAATACATAAATCTTAAAAAAAAATAAAGTAGATTCGGTGATCTCCATGGCTCAGTTAGGGAGTCTTGTAACTTCTGAGGTGGGGGAGGTGGGGCGGAAGAATCTAAGGGTTGAACGCCCTGCTGTGCTGGGTGCTCTGAGGACATGGAGATGCCTTCATCACTGCGGGCAGATGCTGCCCTGCCTCGGTGCTGCCCTCCTGGTGGTGGGGAGCTGGACTGGAACCCTGGATTGAGCGCTGTGGACCGGGACTTCCCTGTCCCAATCCCCTGACTCCCAGCCTGCACCTCCCTCAGCTCAGAGCTTTGGGGCCTCATCTCCCAACTTGAGCACGGGCTCCCCGGGGCCACCCTGTCTTACTTGTTCAAGCAACTTTCATAGTTGAAGGTGGCCTTGAAGCCGTAGATGGAGAAGGTCACGATGCTGGCGAATATAGAGGTGGAGCTGTTGATGAGGGACACGATGATGGCGTGCTTCTGGCAGTTGTTGGAGGGTTCGTTGTAGCTGGCGAAGGCGATCAGGCTGCCGAAGCCCAGGCCGAGGGAGAAGAAGATCTGGGTGGCCGCGTTGATCCAGGCCTTGGGGTTGGCCAGTTGTTCCAGCTGGAAAGCCGTGGGGAGGGGGTGCTGAGCCCTCAGGCCATCGCGGGGGAGCCCGGGTGGGGCAAGCAGCCCATCCACTCCCGGCAGAGGAAACACTCCTCCCTTGTGCCACAGCCTCCGCAGCTGCTCACCCAGGAGGGGTGCCGTTGCAAAGTGTAGGCGCAAGTGGCCAGGGTGATGGAGGCCCTGACCCACACCCCGGCAGTCTAGAGGGTCTGGGTCCCAGAGATGGGGTGGTGTGGCCTGGCGGAGGAGGAGGCTGGGCCGGGTTAACGTTAGGGGATATCTGGGCTGTGTGAGGTGGGGGCATTTGAGCAGGCGCTGCCATAGCCGTTCTGTTTCCAGGCACCAGATTTGCTAAGTGAACTTGTTCTGTCCCACAGGCAATCGTTGCCCCACCCCCTCATCTCCTCCCTACACCCCTGCTCTAGGGTCGAGGGGGAGGCTGGGGAAGGGTCATGGAAAGCTCTGGATGTGCTCCTGGGAGCATGTGAGCAACAGGGCAAGATGGCCGGGTGGTGTGGCCCCCCCACCAGAGAAGTTCCCAGGGCAACTGGTGGTCTGGAGGCCAACACGTGGGGTTGGAGCAGCGGACAGCTGGGTGTGGAGGACAAAGGGTTAGTCAAAGACTTAATGCCCCAGAGTTCACAGGGCTTAGGGACTGCCTGTCTCAGGTGACCCAGCACCAACAGGTAGCCCACAGCCCTCCCAAAGTCAAGTGGACACATATGTGCGCGTGCACACACACACACACACACACCGCACACTATGGCGTTCACCCAGCCTCCTTCTTCCCCTCTTTCCACCCATCCTGGAAGGTGGCAGGGTGCACAGGTGTCCCGGGGCCTCTCCCTGTACCTTGGGGGTGAACATGTACACCAGGCCATTGGTGGCTCCGTGCAGCGTGAGGCCCCTGACCAGGTAGATGATGAGCACACAGTAGGGCAGCGATGCTGTGAAATACACCACCTGCAGGCACCAGAGGACACAGTCGGCCGCCTGGGGATGTGCCAACCATGGGCCCCTCAGTCCAGCACGGGGCTGCTGCCCTGGGGAATGGCATGCTTGCGGTGTGCAGGCTCTGGATGGGGGAGCGGCAGCGGCATTTCTGGTCAGAAGCAGCTTCTGAGTGGACTGGAGGAATGGGGTGGTGGCCCATGGTTGGATGCAGGAAAAAGGGCTGAAGATGGATTTGAGGCCATCTACAAAATGTACTCATCACATTAACATTTTTAAACTGCTAGATAAAGAAGTCAGTGTAAAAGCAAAGGTGGGCCATCCAGGAGGATGAGGCAAAGGCAAGGCAGCCCAGCATCCGTGTGCGAGGCTCTGCCCAGTGCGGGAGGCTGCTTCCTGAGCTTCCCACTAGTCTGAGCTGCAAGAAGCACCGGCACCTGCACCGTTTGTGTTCTCTCCAAAAGGGAGCAAGACTCGGGACTGGAGGAAGGGCAGGGTTTCCCAAGTTGGGGCCCGAGGGCGGTCTGGCCACGGAAGCTTCCACAGGGGAGGCAGTGAGGCGTGCCACGGAACAGTGTGGTGAGCACGCTGGCAGCCAGCATCAGTGTGTACAGAAGACCTCACTTCCGTGGGTTTTTAGATTGCTCTGTCCACCGCGGACAGACACTTTTTCTGAATATCCACATGTATCCGCACTACCACCCCTACAGAAAGCAAAGAAATACATTGTAAGATTCAGTTCTGTGAGACGGTCCCTTAAAGTTGGGTCCTGCTTGAAGACTCTAGCTGGTGACCAGGCCCGGCCAGCCCTGGCCCCGGAGCTGCGACTCCATCGTCCCACGGGTCTGCAAGGACACCAGAGCGGCGTCCCGTGCGCTTTCACCCTGTGGGGACAGGCGGGTGGCATGTCCTCACTGCTGACTTCTGAGTCTTTGTGACTTGAGGACAGGAACACACGCGCCTGGATTACAGGAAAGTGGCGGGGAGAGGCCCAAGTGGGGAGAGGGCGCCTGGCGGGAGCTGAGGGGACACAAGGGACGGCGGCACACAGGGACGTGACCAGAGTTCGCGGCCAGTGGGCACTCCGGGCAAGCCCTTGAATCTCCCTCCTTCTCCTTAGGTGAATCGTCTCCCGAAGGCTCTGTGGAGACCCCGCAGGGGCAAAGCACCCCCTCACAGGGAAGCTGACAGGTGTCTGGGTAGCGGATCCAGCGAGGACCATTGGGAGAAGCCATTTCTGACCAGTCTAGGAAATGTCCTGGAGGACAAGGGGAGACTCCGACAGAGGAGTTCAGGACACAACTATGGTCTTTAATAAACTGTATCCCCTGGAGCAGAGCTTTGGGGTACTTCTATCACGGAGGGGGCGGGGCTAAATGAGTTTTCATGACATGACCTTTAGTGACATGTTTATAAAGGGGCAGCCTTGTGAAATCTAGCTCCAAATTTTAGACGCTCCCCTCAGCGCTTTTGAATCATGTTCAGAAGACATTCCCTACCAGGTTGCTTGGCGCCACGCAGGGGGTAGGGGCTTGGGCTGGCTGCTGTGCAGACACGCTCGTCGTTTGAGGTAGAAGAATAGCCGGTGTCAACACTTAGGGCTGTAACTGCAAGCCCCGGTCCCCTAGCCGGTGATTCCACTGCCTGTGCTGGGCTCCCCGGCTCGGCTTCTGTCCCCTGATGCAGAAGGAGCCTGCCGGCTGGGCCACCCTGGGGTGAAGGCTGCAGCTGACCACCCCCACCTCCCGTCCCTCCGTGGCACCGGCCCCGGCATCCGCCACCCACCTTGCCAGTGGACTCGGTGCCCCGCAGGATGCACAGGTACACCACGAGCCAGGCCAGAACGAGGCACAGTGCCGGCTCCCACTGCACACCCCCGTTCTCCTGGATGGATGGCGAGATGTTGAGGGTCTTCCTGTACCAGAAGTACTGAGTGGACGAAGCCTTCTCGCACTCCTCGTCCAGGCCTGTGTGGTTGCTGTTCAGGGGACAGACAGACCACGGCAGGGGATCCTTCGGGATTGAAAGGAACGACAAACAGAGCAGTGAGGGCTGGGGCCAAATGTCATGGTGGGGGTAGGGGAGGCTCTCGGAGGGAGGGGAGCTCGTCCCCCGAAGGCAAGCGGCCAGGGCACCTGGAGGCAGACGGGAGTTGGACAGACTGTCGCAGGCACAGGCGGGGCTCGGGCATGGGAGGGGCAAGGAGAGCGGGGGCAGGGGCCACCCTTCTTGCAACCCCACAGGTGTTCACTGAGGCCCATGGAACTCAGAGGCTGGATCAGACAGACAACGGCCAGACCCTCTGCGACCACTGAACTCTGACCTGCGACAGCCGCGGCAACCAGCCCGGGGCTCCAGTTCAACATCGGCAGCAGCTGGCCAGATGGTCAGGACCCGGTCACTGGCCACCAGCTTCCCCAGTGCGTGTTCCCTCCCAGGACTGGCCAGACGAGGCCACACAGGCTCCCACAGCCAGCCAGCGGGGGCTGCCCCAGGCCCACACCGCCTACTAGCTCCCATCAGGCCCCAGCTGGGTACCCCCTCTTTTCCACTAGCTTTTCTATGCCCCCACCAGCCTTGGAGTCCCTGCCAAGTGCAAGTGATGGCGCGCTCCCTGCCATCACCAGCCCTGGGCAGCAGCACTGCCTGTTCTCGCTGGGGTGGTCGCTCACGCTTCTGAGGGTTAAGAAAGGTGGCCCCTTTTGAGACACTTTTATTTTACGATTGAAAAGTGGTAAATTTATCGTGACTTTGTTAGAACAGGACATGTTGCTTCCACTTTTGAAAAATGATCTTCATAAGACTGCAGATCTATAATGCCTGCAACACGTATGACAGCCCCTTAGTTGGCGCGTCATTGTGCAGTGCACAGCCTGCCCATCCGCACAGGGCACGCCTGTGCAGAGGTCTCCAGGCTCAGAGTAAGAGGAGCTACCCTGTTTCAACTCAGAAAGCAGGGGAGATGCAGGTCATGGCCAGTCTTCAGGGGCGTCTAGGCTGTGCTGGGAAGAGGATGACGGGCTGTGGCTAGACTCAGAGAAGTTAAACTCAGGGCAGAATATTCTTCCTGTCGGGACTTTCTAATGGGGTGACCTGGGTGGGGCTTATAGGGTATGGAGCTGGCATCTTCCATGTGCATGCCTAGCCCCGATTATTGAGGTAATTCACCCAAGCACTCCTTAGAGGGTCAATGATTCGAGGTGGTGCCCGAGTGCCCCGCAGTTAGTCCACAGTTCATGGCCGGCCCTGCCTTGCTCTTGTCCCATAAAGGGTTGACTCAGTGACAAAGGGTGAGGTGTCTGCCAGTTATTTCCTGTCTCCTCCCTTCTTTTCCCATCTGGGAACAGACTGAGAGGGAGGAGGCTGCTGGAAGGCAAGTAGGAGCAGTGGAGAGTGTGATCCCTTGACAGTAAAAAGCTCTAAGGAAAAGAAATGAGCATGGAAAACTCCTCATCTTGGATACAAAGAGATCACCTCTCAGTGAGGGATTAGAGTTTTCTCTTCTCTACAACTTCCAACCCCTTCCATATTCTCTATAGAAATATGGCTATGGTTATAATGAGAAACAATGTAATAAAATGCTTGTGTTTGGAATCGTCCTATTATGTTCCATGGGGTGACAGTGAGAATGCCTGGTCTGCAGGGTAAAGGGGGGACTCGGCCTGGAGTCAGAGGCCTAGAAGGACAAGTATGGGAGGAGGCAAGTTGAGAGGAGGCGGGGAGGGAGCCACCTGTCCACTGTGTTGGGGCGTCCTCCCCAGCAGCTGTCCACAGATTTTCTCATGCCCAGCACGCAGAGCTTCTTAATATTCTGGAGTCACATCCTTCAGAGAGAACCTAATGAAAGCTGTGGGCCTGGTCCCCACATGTATTTACTCATGCATTGATGATAGTGTGGCTTACAACTCCAGGGGTCCAAGGATCCCAGGTTCAGAAGCCCCCCACTTGGCTTGGGGTACCTGGCCTCTTGCCAGCCCTTCCCACCACTTCCTGATCCCTCTGGGGCCATGGCCCTCAACCTCCACCTCTGTGTTGTTGCCCTGCTCTAGGCCTTTCCCGCTCCCCTCTGCCCTGGGGTGGGCTCCTCTCACCTGGAAGGAGTGGAAGAGGTACCAGAAGGCCCAGGCATTGATGACGTTGTAGTACATGGAGAGGAAGAAGGACACCACCACGCTGGCGACACCTGCAGGGAGCAGAGGGGCCCTGAGGAGGCTCTTCTCCCTCCCCCTGGAGCAGTGGCCCTGCCCATGACCCCGGCAGCAGAGCCTATTTCAGGAGATTTGGGAAGGTTAAAGGTGATCTGTGAGCACTTTCTAAGGATTTGTCTCTTCCCCCAACCTCTCTCCCTACTTTCTGGGAGTTTGGTGACAGTTCTTGAAATCTTAGCGCCAGGTGTTATGCTAAGTATTTTATGTGCTGTAGGTCACATACATCCAGGCCTTGGATCCCCTGGCAGCCTCACAGCCCAGTGCTGCCTCTGCGGCCAGGAGAATGGGGTATCACTATCCCCACTTCAGAGAAGAGAAAACTGAGGTGGGCCTTGTCCAGGGCCACCGGGCTGGTAGAGGGTGGCAGAACAGGAGCCTAAAACTAGTGTGAGAAGCACCGTTGCTGCCAAGCACTCCCCTCACGCCAGACGTGCAGGCAGCCCCCTCCCTGCCCGGTGGTGCGGGAAAGAGTTTGAGGCGGTGGGTCAGGGGTGGAGGGGGGCTGGCCTGCTGGCCGTCTGGGGCATCTGGTCAGCGGTTAGACGCTGGCTGTGGCAGGAGCTGTACACCACTGTACCTGCGGGTGGTGCAGCCCTACCTCAAACCCCAGCTCCTCGAGAGCCACTTGCTGAACACTGACCAGTGCCCCGACTGACACAAGCCTCTGGTATCTTTCCTGTCACACAACAAATCCTGCTTCAGAGAAGCCCTCTGGGATGGCTTACTTGGGCAGCCTGTAGATCCACACATCTCCATGTTCAAAATTAATAGCCTTTCAAAATGAGGAGCTAGCTCGTGTTTGGAGAGGATTCGCAAGGCTAGTGGACACACTTCTCTGCAGCCGAGACTAGGCCGCATGTGAGTTTACCCCTGTGCTCCTGAGACGTCGCTCTGCTTTCCTGCCTGCCTTCCTGTCAGAGGGCGGAAGGGCTGAGCAGAATAGACAGAGGCCGTTGCTGGTCAGATTTCCTCAAGGCCACACAGGCATCCGCGGGATGCAATGCTGCCAGGGCCAGGGGATCCAAGTCCCAGAGGTGCCAGGACAAGGTGTGAGGAGAAGGAGAGGCAGATATGAGCAGGTCTCCTCAGGTTCCACATGCCGGAGATACTCAGGGAACACCCCCCCACCCCACACACACATGGGCTAGCACCTGGTACACAGTAGGTGCTCACTAAAAAAAAGAGCCCTTGTTATTAAGTAGCAGGGAGTGGTGACGTGAGTTCCCAGCATGGTGTGAGGACACTGAGCTATTGCTGGGCAGTTATTGCCCTCTCACAGGCAGCAAAGCAAGGCTCAGGGAAGAGAAGCAGTGTGCTGTCGGTTCCTCACGTGCATCCTCCCTTTCTCATCACCTTGTGTGTGGGGAGACACCCCTCTCCATACCAGACAGCATCCCCTCCTGGGTCATCTGTCCAAGGACTGTCTCTCGGGCTTCCTGTTGGCCCCTTGCTCTGAGAGCTTGGTCAGTGGACTCAGTCTCCCACCCACGCTGCCCAGGATGCTCTCCCTCTCCACGCAGGAGAGGACTAGGGAGCGTGTCACGTACCCACACCGCTGAGGTAGGGGCTGATGGTCCTCCAGGCGCCAATGCTGCCCTGCCGCATGCGCTGCCCCACCGCCAGTTCCAGGTACAGGAGCGGCATCCCCTCCACGATGAGCATGATGATGTAGGGCACGAGGAAGCTGCCTGCAGGCGCCAGAGCAGAGACCAGGCCGTCACCACGGGCTTCCTCTGTAGGCGCCCCTAGCTCTGTCCACTCTCCCTGCCCACGCGCCTTCCTTCCTCAGTCTTTCCATGCGTCCATCATACTTGTGCCTTTCCATCCACTCATCCTCCTGTCTTTGCATTCATCTTCTAGCTTTGTCTCAACTCTCCCACCTTCTCAGACATGCCCCTGTAAGTCCTCTCACCCATCTGTTTTACCTACATTTTCTTCATTCCATTCATCCACCCAGCCATCTACTCACCCACCCACTCACCCATCCAAACTTTAGTTCTTTTATCTTTCCCTCATACCTCCCTCTTCCTATCTTGCCACTCACTCTCCACCTTCCCACCCACAAACTTTTCCACCCACCACACATTCACTATTCCGTTTTACCATCCATCCATCCATCCATCCATCCATCCATCCATCCATCCATCCATCCACCCATCCATCCTTCAGTCTACTTTTCCATTTCTTTGTCCATCCACTGATGGGTAACATGCAGCTGTAGCATTTGTTGAAATGCCATCCTGAGAGGTTGATTGCCACTGTCCTAAGCTCCCTGAGTGCCTTCCTCAATGCCTCAGCTAATTCCAACCCCCATTTCATCCTCTATTCTAATGAGTAATAACTGATCAGAGCCTGGACCACTTAGTTGTTAAATATTTTCAGTATCACCCCTGACTCCGTCCATCCATCTGCCAATCTCCACATTGTTGCCTTGGGCTTCTGGCACAACCTCAGCGGTACCCCACAAGGAGGTGGTGTATGGAACAACCACTTTACTAGCACCCCCTTTGGGCCAAGCCCTGAGCTTGGGAGATTAGCAGTCCTGCTTCATGCCTTGAGGGATCACCTGGGCAGAGGAATTTCAGTTGTTCAGGGTTCCAGAATATTCCTCCAGACCCGCTATCTTTAGAGATGAGGCAGGGTCTTGGTGTGTATGTGTGGGGATACAAAGGGTCCCTAAAAAGCAGAGTCCAGGCCACCTGTTGTCCCTGGTGCATGTGTATCTGTTCTAAACAGTCACCTTCAGTCTAAAATTTCATTTTAATAAAGGGTTACTACAGCTAACAAAATTTCTAAACCACTGGTTCTCAAGGAGCCATCTGCACACAAGCATCCTTGGTGGGAGTGGGGTGCCAGCGAGGGTAAAGGAGGCTACAGAGCCCTCCTCATTGCCAGATCCACGGACAGGCCAGCAGACTGGCCCCCGCACCTCCGCCCGGCGCTGGCTGAGGCTGCTTCTCCTGTAGGTCCTGCTCCCCCCGCTCCACACCTCAGCAGCCCTCCCCCAGCTGGCTGCTGCTCCGCAGTGGACCTGAAAAAGGTCCAGTGGGAGACGAGGGCAGCGCTTCGGATTAAAATAAAACCCTGATGGAACGGCTGCAGGGATTAAGGACTGGTCACAGGAGAAAGTGGCTATGAAAGTGCTGTGGCAAATGCCAAAGTGCACAGACCTACGTAAACTCGTAATACTTAGAAGCGCCTCCTCGGCACTCCACGCAGCCCGAGCCTGATCTCGCCAGGGGTTTCCAAGCACTGCGCCCACCGTGCGGCTCTGCGTCGCCCTTTAAGGCGCTGCACCACGGCGAGGACAATGAGCTCAGAGTTCATTTCACCCGTCCTGGGCACTTAGGCGGGTGCCAGTTTTCTGCCACCTCAACAAAGCTGGGGACAAAGCCTGACCCACATGTTGGGTTATTTCCTAGGATAGCGATCCCGGAAGTAGAATGGCGGGCAGCACGACCGAGGAGCACCCTGCAGCCGCCGGGTGAGCTGAGCCCCCGGCCGCGGCCCCACACGCCGCCTGCAGTCCAGTGCTATCCTCTCCGCCCTCTCACTTCCAACTCTGCTTTGATGACCCCGCGAGGTCCTGCTCCCCTCCTGCTTTGCAGAAACGTGTTTCAGCACCTTACCAGGCTCCTCTCCCTGTCAAGGAGCAAAGGAGGCTGTCAGGGGCTCCCATCGCAAAATACCTGACAATAAAGGTTGTGCTGGCACAACCTGCTTGGAGCAACATTCAAACCCTGAGTGGTTATAAGCAAACCTCATTTTCACTCAGAGTGTTAAACAGTAACCACACGAGACCTGGCAAGGTCCACTGAAGGCTTTTCTCTTTGACAGGGTCTGCCCGGTGGCCTGCTGCCCATGGGAATGGTGGAAGCCCAGGGCCTAGTTCCCAGGTGGAAGCACTCCCCGAGCACTGCTCGTCAGTAACTTCTACTACCTCCAACCCCATCAACTCACCCCCACCAACCACCCATCCACCCCTCACCCCCCACTCTATCCAAAGAAACACAGTCCTGGTGAATTTGCTCTGCAATCATTTTTCAACTACTGATGCTAGAAAATTGAAATCTAGATGCAGAAAGACGAACCTGAATCCATATCTCACATTTTATACCAAATAAGTCTCAAAGTGGATCACAGACCTTTATGTGTAACCCAAAAGGTTTACAAGAAAACATAGGGAAAAATTTTATGATCTTGGATTAGGCAAAGATTTCTTACACACAATGTCAAAAGCACTGCGAGAAGAAAATATTGATGGATTGGACTTCATTTTAAAATTCTACTCTGTGAGACACTGTTAAGAAAATTAAAAGACAAGCTACAAACAGGGAGAAAATACTTGCAAAACAGATCTGACAAAGACTTTGTATTTAGAATATATAAAGGACTCTCAAAACTCAATAATGAGAAGACAAGGAACTCATTCAAAATATGTGAAAGAAACTGAACAGAGCTTTCAGTAAAGACAATACATGAATGGTAAATTAGCATATGAAAAGAGGCTCAACCACATGCTCATTAGGGAAATGCAAATTCACACTTCATACACCTAGTAGAATGGCTAAAATAAGAAATGTTGATGATAGCAAGTGCTGACAAGGGCTTGGAGGAACTCCCATACGTTCCCAGGGCAAATGTGAGATGGTACAGTGCTCTGGCGAGCAGGTTGGCAGTGTCTTATTGTCGGACATATAGTTACTCTCTGACTCAGTAATTGTTCTCCTAGGTATTTACTCCAGAGACACAAAAACTTTGTTTATACAAAAAACCTATACACGTGGGTCTCCCTGGTGGTGCAAGGGGTTAAGTCATGACACAATGAAGCTGTCTATAGCCACTGAAGCACGTAGATCCCCGCCCAGGGAGGTGACCCACATATTACAACAGACCTCTCCTATTACATCCTGCTGCTCCCCTCAGCAGTGTATTTCATTGCATCAGCCTGTTCTGTTCCCCACTCTGTCTCTGGTGAATCCTCTTACACCCTCCCCCTGCCTGCACCCCAGCTCTTGTGTGCATAAATAAATAAATCCTTAAAAAAACCAAAAAACCTATATACGCACGAAGGTTTATAGCAGCTCTATTCATCATTGTCAAAAATTGCTAGGAAATGAGCAATTACAGCCAAAACCAAACAAACAAGCAAACAGACAAACAAACCAAAAACACAAGAACAAAAGGTCAAAGATAAACCAAAGGAATCATTGCAAGGAGGGTGGGGTAGAGACCTGGATGAGGGCAGAAAGAGCACAAAGGACTGAGGTGAGGGGCGGGGGGAATGGTGGTGGGAACTCCCTGGGGACTACAAGTGATGTCAAATATAATTAAATAAATCTAATTAATAAAAAAAATTGCGCTGCGATGGGTGAATGGATGAGTACACTCTAGTATATCCATACAGTGGAACAGACGTTAAAAGGGGCACCTTACTGATACTCAGAACTCGGGTGAATTTCACAGGCATTCATCTGAGAGATGCCAGGTTCAGAGGCTACACATTATATTATTCCATTTATGGGACACTTTGGAAAAGGCAAAACTCTAGGGGCAGAAAACTGAGCTGTGGTTGTGGGACAGGGTCTGACTATAAGACATGTGGTTGTGGTGGTGCTAACACAACTGGCCGCATTTGTCGAAACTCATAGAACAAAAGGAGATAATTTTTTTTTTACATATATCTCAATAAAAGAAAACTTTCGTCAAGAGTTTGAAAACAAGTCCACTGACTGACCCCTTCCCAACTCTACCATTCCTCATGCTCCATTTTGGTAAAAATTCTGATGCCGATTCTGTGTTGGGGTGTTGTTGGGGGGGACGAGAGATGTGGGGGTACAGCCCTGGCATCGGGGAGAGGCCTGAAGAAGGATGCGTTCCACCCAGGCCCCTCGATGCGGCAAACTATGGGAGATTAAATATCTTTCAGCTGTTGCTGTGAAGACGTGGTGTCCTTCTCCACACTGGTGAATCTGGGGTGGCCCTGGGCTTGCTTTGTCCATAGGCTGTGGGGAAAAGCGCAGTGTGAGTTCAGAGCCCAGGCACTGGGCGCTTGCAGCCTCACCCTCGCGCTTTCGACACGCGCCTGCTAAGATACCGAGGAGGGAGGCAGGTGCAGGTTGCCTGAGGGCCAGCAGCCAGGTGGACGGAAATCAAGGCCCCCGGTCAGTGCAGCACCAACCATGAAATCCGGGGGGCGTGCGAGCCCAGAGGATCTGCAGCCACAGGAGGTGGCCCCCGCAACCAGAGCAGAAGTGCCCAGCCCACCCACAGCACTGACTTTTCTCTTTACCTCTTTAGTGTTTGCTAATGTTTCAGTATTTCCTAAAAGCCAGGGCATTCTTCATTTACCCGTTACAACACGCAGTCAGGAAACGAACACCGATACAACACTATTATTTTCCATGCAGTAACTGTGCCAACCGTCCCGCGGTTATGTTTTCTGGTCTTGGATCCAGCTCACGGCGTCTGCCAAGCTTGCTGGTCCCTTTCATCTGGGACAGCTCCTCGGTGTCTTTGTCTCTCCTGACCTTGAGGGTCTGGAAGCACCGGCCAGTCACTCTGTGCACTGTCTCCCGTTCTGGGTTTTGGCAGGAACACCAAAGTGACCTGGGCCTTCGTCCAGAGGCACATTCTTCCTTCTGCCCCGTGCCTGGCCGCGTTGACTGTGCTCACTGGGTCCTACCAGGTTTCTACGCCGAGAGTCACTGTTTTTCCTTTTGAAATTATGACATCTCTTTGGGGAGCTGTTTTAAGATGAAATAACTATCTTGTTTCTCATCAGCATTTTGCCGACTGGTTTTACATCCATGGCTAATTAATTCTTGCTGGGAACAATCATTTCCTGTTGTTTGTCAATGGGTAATGTCTGATTCCACAATTCCTTGTAAGCCCCTGGGGTTTTAGAGTGGTCTGTCACACGGAAACAGCTCAGCGAAGCTCCCTCGAGCCCACAGGTAGGAAGCCCTCGTTTAGCGCTTAGCCTGGTGAATCCGCCTCCCCAGCCCCGCCCTCACTCTCAGCCACTCTCCCCTCAAGCCAGTCTCTGTCTTCTCATCTCCGCTGTCTACACTGCCTCCCCACTCAAGGTTTATTCTAAGATCATGTGACTCTCTGCTTCTTCCCACCCGACAAGGTCACTCCTGGGCCTCTCCTTGCACCTAGAATAACATCCACACGCCCACCCGTGGCCCCCGAGCCTCTGCAGGAGGACTTCTGTCTTCCTCTTCCAGCATTCGCCTGCCTTGCTCCACCACAGTCACCCAGCCCTTCCTGCTGGCCCGGCCTCAGCAGGCTTCCCCCTGCTGGCCCTCGGCTGGCCGCTCTGCTTTCCCTCTGCTTTTGGCTCTCTGCCAGGCCTGGCATCCTCGAGAGCCCTTCCTGGTCTGCCTTAGCTGAAAGACCCCCATTCCAAAGAGCCCCTCTCACTTCCTACCCACTAGACTTTCCTTCAGCTATCTCACCCATGTGAAATAATATTGCACTTTCGGTTGTCTGCTGGGTTTGCCGCCCCCAGCACGGAAGCCTGCTCCCTGGTCTGCTTGGAACAGAGCTCGGCAGGGAGCAGAGCGCCATGAAGCTTTGCTGAATGCAAGAAGGAATCCTTCCGAGCTCACAGAAACTTCCATCCAAATCACTTCCTCTAATACCCTTTCCGGACACCCCAAACTAGGTTGGGGTTCCCCTGTCTCATCTCACAGTCTCAGCCTCTGGCCCATGAGTGTCCACTGCTCTGTGCAGCCTCATTTCCCTAAAGAGCTCTTGAAGGCAGGGCCGGGGGTCTTCCTGGCTCGTGCCTTCTGATACAAGACCTGGCACAGATTACTAGGCGGTCAGTAAGTATTGGTAGAAGGACTGGCGATAAACCATTCCACGGTGTCGGGTCTACGTGGGTGGGTAGATTGTGAGTTTATTATTATCGGGGAAACATTACACTGAGATCTGGTAAAGGCTATCATGTTGCTAAAGTTGGTGTGTTCTGAAAAATTCCTTTGAGATTACTTAGAACTCTGCTTTCTTTTGTGTGTGTTAGGTAAGATATGGAGTAGACTAGTCCATATTCACCTGTATGTCTCTCAGAAAGACCAATCAATCAGAAAGGAGCCTTCAGACCTCTGATAATGTACTATGATCAAAATAAAAGACGTACGCTAAAGTATCAGGGCAAAGGTCTTCCTCTGAAATAAATTTGCTATGGTAAATAGCAAGAATTTCCAGCACATGCCTCTGAGTCAAAAGAATGCTCCCTGTCTGTTGGATATATTGGGCAATGATGGAGAGAGGACAATTTCAGAAAAAGAGTGTAGGAGGGTCTCCCTGGTGGCCTAGGGATTGAATGTCAGCACTGTTCTAGCAACGGTCCACTGCAATGCCCAGAGTTCAATCCCGGGGTAGGGAGCCTGCCCACCTAGGGCACAGCAGGCTTCTCTTGTCTCGCCCGCTGCTGCCCTCAGCAGTCCATCTGCCTGCTCTGCTCCCCACTCTGTCTCTGGTGAATCCTCTTACACCTCACACCTCTAGCCTGTATCCCAGTTCTTCTGCACAAAAATAAATAAATTTTTTTTTAAAAATTAAGAAGATAAATAAAACTATGATGGTTGAATTTAAAGCCAAGGGAAGCAATAGGTAAATAATACAGCCTTGAAAGTTATCTTGTAATCTAGAGGAGGAGGACAACGAGGTGGAAATTATCCAAGAGGAGGTGAGGCATAGGCTGAACACCCAACACTTACTGTGGGTGCAGAGGAGAGAACACTGCAGAGACAGCAGCTGGTGCACGCACAATGCACTGCACTACACAGTCCTGCGCGTATCGCTGGAAGGGCCCTCTCGTGCCAGGCGAGACTGGTGGGAACATATTTAATACCTAGACATCCAGCTTGTAATCTTTGAGACAAACATTCTATCTAACATCTTCGTTATGCAGGATACCTAAGAGCTAATCAAAAAGAAATCTGGCTATAGAGTTCTCCACTGCAGAACTGAAAATCTGGAAAAAAATATTGTGGAACAGAAAAGCATCATTAGACTTTTGAGTCCAAATGACTGTGGTGAGTTCATGGGGGATACCTACTCAGAATTAGAATGTGAATCTCCTAGTTACTCTACCTGAAAAAATTATTTACAGATGAACTGCAGCCAATCAGTGTTGAATCTAAATACATAACTTGATTATGGAGTTGTGTTGTAAAAAAGAAGACTAGTAGTGAACAGAATAAACAAGATTAATCCTAAAAATAATGTTGGTGTCCTCATTATAAAACAGTACAAGTTAAAAATGACATTCTTAAAGAGGAGACGTAGTATTGGTACAAAATAGTCATCTTCATATGTCTGAAGAAGTGGAATAGAGACCAGGAGATGAAATGTGCTAAAATTTTTAACTTCTATATGATAATATCAATAGATAACATTTCATTCTTGAAACCTATAACTAGAGAAAATAAGTATACTTTTCATTCCAAAATTTAAGTGCAAATAGGATTTATACCTTCAAAGTCACTTGAAAATTCAAGGAACTTTATATTGCAAAAGGTCAAAGCAAAGCCGAAGACAACAACAAAAAGTAAAAAGCAAGATGGTATAAACAAGATGAGAAATAACTTTAAATATAATGTGGCAACAATAAATATAAATGGACTGAATTCTTCTGATAAAATGCACTAACTTTTTGGGTTATAATAGTATAAAACTATAAACAACCTCAAGTTCCATGTTGGAGAATGGATGAATAAGTTATGGTACATATAAGTGGAATATTATAGAGCTGTTAACATTCATATTTTCAAAGACTATTAAATGATTTGCAACTATTGTAATAGATTAAATGACAAAAGCAAGACACTGAATTACCTACAAAATACGGTTTACTCTCTTGTAAGCTGAAAAATGGTATTAACAGCCATGATCTCTGGGTGCTGAAATTTTGGGGATTTTGTATTTTATTTCATTGTACATTTCCCAATTTCCTAAATTTTCTACTATGAACATGTGTTACATTTATAACCCTCAAACATATCCCTGTTTGTTATCCTAGAGCATATGCTGCATATTTTTCTAATTGTTGTGGGCATTAACTTATCTATTTGCTAACCCAGGAATCTCATTAGAAGAGGAATTCCTTTCTGTAAGAAGTGCCCTCAGCAAGCTCTTGCAGTGCCCTGGCTCCATTGAGATTGTCAAAGAGAAAAATAAATTAGAGTCAGCACTTTCAGAGGAAAGTTTATACAGACTTCCCATTTCTTGTTCTTCCTCTACACACTTAGGTCCTCTATAAAACCCACTCGGGGCTGTTTTAATCAGATATCTTTTGTGTATGTCCCATGCTCCTTCAATTACGTGCACAATTTAAGGACCATGGAGCTCAATGCCCAGGTAATACTGGAGCAGCTGGTCCAGGAAACACACTTTGGAAACTACTGCCCTCCTCTCTCAAATGCTAATGCTCTCTTCTCCTCACTCTTGACTTTCCCCCAAAAGACCCCTATTCAGAGCCAAAACCTAGCCAACTTTGGAAACAAAGACACAGTGAATAAAATAAAAGTCACCCTTACTCTCCCGACCCCTTAGTTTAAAATGTGTAGATCTCCGTGGCCTGTCCCTTCCTCTCCTTAGTCAGCATCATCACTTTACCAGCTACCCAACACAGCCCTGATTTCCTTCCTGGAAACCACGGCCTGACCTGCCCCTGTCCTGCTTAGAGCCCAGCCCTGCTGCCAGAGCCTAGTTCCATCGCCCTGGCCTGTGACTCAAGACCCGGCAGCTGGGATTCCCGCTGGGCCCTTCCTCCCCTCCAGGTTCCTGCCCCGTGTTGCTCTGGCATGTGGTTTTCCTTCCTCAATGTTCAAATATCATACAGAGAAAAGTAAGGAAAAGAGAATGCCACATTGCCACCTGCCACACAAGTATCCTCATTCTCCATGTTTCTTCCATGATTGGAGTACATTGATACATTGATATCAAAAATCAATAGTCAATACATTTTCTTCTACACATTAGTGTACAGTTCATTTGCATCCCAGTTTGTTCCTGAACAACCACAGTTTAGACTTGGACACATTCACTAAGATCTGCTGAGTTTTTTCAAGACATTTTGTGCTTTTCCCTCAGCTGCCTTTTCCCTTCCTTTCTAGCACAGAGGAGGTTGGTACCTGGAATGTAATCTTCTGAATTAACATTCCTCCTGTGGGGGGCCTGGCCCCAGAGTAGGAAGGAAACAAGCTTCCCCGTGACGGCAGAGCCCCGTGGAAAGGAGCCCAGACCCCTAATCCGTGTTATTCTGGGGAGTGTTTGGGCACCCGTGGCTCGGGACTTCATAACAGGCTCTTTGTTTCCGGGGTGGTGGGTCTTGGGGCTGTTTTGGAGCCTGGCATGCTGTGTTGGTCTGCCCTTTAGTTTTAAGTGAAGACTATACCTGTATGCCACAACCTATTGCAGATTAGTCTGCGGCGCTGAAACACCACTGGCATCCGTCTCCAGCGCCCTGCGGCCTTCTTCAGAACTCTTGCCCGTCCATTGGGCAAAGACTTACTGGGAGCCCCCTCTAGTCCTGGGGGACTAGGTGGGGGGAGTGGGAGGCAGAAACTCTTGAGCAAAGCGAGGTCCTGACCAGGTGCTGCAGGGCCTGCCAGCAGTGGGGACAGCCTTGGAGGGTGACCGACGGGGAAGGGCCTGCTTGGCCCGGCCTGCAGAGACAGTGGAAGGTTCCGGGCTGGCAGCAGCTGCCCAGGTGAGGACACATCCTGTGCAGAGTGTGGAGGCAGGGAGTAGGCGGTCATTGACAGGGTTGTTCGAAAAAGTTGGGGGCGGGTTGCAAGATGAATGGCAGGAAATGGGATGGAAATAGGGGCAGGTGTTAGGTGGTCAGGTCCTTGCTGTGCCAGGATAGTCTGCTTGGTCTTTATTCTGAGACATTTATGCTTGAGAGGGTGCCATCTGTTCAAATGCACTCATTCACTTCCATCCGTCCATCCACCCACCCTCATGCTCCAGTCCAGCTCGGTCCAATGTCCATGAGTCTCTCGACCATCATCCGTGCATCTATCCACCCACCCTTCCAGGCTGATACACTTCATCTTGCTTCCTCCTGGGTCCTGAAGGCCTTGAGCTCTGTAGCAACTCCTTTTCTATAGCCTACTTCAGAACTACACCTCCCCCCATGTCTATGAGGGCACTGCTCAGATAATGGTGTTGCTAGAAACAAGGAATTAACTAGTCACATGACAGACAGCAAGGCTTACCTGGCCTCGTTGGAAAACACGTAGCCAGGATAAAGGCATCACAGTAGGCAGGTATGCTGAGCACACTGTCCTACAAATGCCATCCTGACAAATAACGCTTTCAAAGTCGGTTGTGAAGCTGCTAGAGCATATGGCAACACACACCCTTCACATAATTATGATGTATTTGTGCCCTTCAAATAATAAAAAAAAAGGAATCAGAGAATTAAGCATACACTATTAAAAGAATTCTGTGGATTAACATTTTCTCCCAAATTTTTTTGAACTGGTGTGGGTGAGGGGAGTGTTTTAGGTCTTGGTCTTATTAAAAGGGTTACATTTTGTAAAAATTTGGGTCTAATATTTTCCATAGTCCTTCTTGGGGAAGAAAACACAACACACACACACACACACACACACACTTCAAGGTAAACAAAAATCACCCAGACATAACTACTAACACTGGCATGTATTTTTTCCCGTCTCTTCTTTCTATATTTTAAGACATAATAAAGATCATTCATCTTACACTGTTTTGAATCTGACTCCTCCTCCCTCCACTTGATATATGATGTAAATAAGACTCATAAATTTCTTGAGAACACCACCTCAGTGACTGCAAAAACACCATGGTTTGGAGGGTTCAAGCTTTCTTTAACTATCTCATCAGCAGAGAGCTTAGGAAGCCTCCTGCATTTTGCTCTTATTCAAAGATGAAGGCCCTTCTGCTTCCCATCTCTGTCAGAACTCTGAGTATTTCCTCTTAGTAGAATTCTAGAATTGGAACACCTGAGAAAAACACTTCAGTGCTGAGACTTCAGTCCCTACGGCCACAACGCCTTCCCAAAGACACCTGGCTTCCCCCCGCTCTTTGCCAACTCGTGGACAGTCCCGGCTCTAACTTTTAGGGGATGTGTCCTGCCACCCACCCGGCGAGTATGCTGTGAGACTTCAGAGGGGACCTTTGTAAAACACAAAGAAAACAACCCCGAACGATCTGCCTTGCCTGCTTTCTGTGGTTCCAAATCCAAATCAACCTTTTCATAAAAAACTCAAAGAAATGGCTGAGGATCCTTTTAAACTTGAATTTTAAGTCGTGCTGGTGAAAATGAAAGCTCTAGATCTGCAAGTTAGAAGGCAGGTTTCTGTTGAGCAGTATAATCTCCTGCTCACTTTGTACACTAGTTTACTCACTAGAAGCCAGACCGCTGCCACCGTTCTCCAGAGTGAGGGAACCGCGTCCCGCACCTCCTGCAGCTCACAGGTCTGCAGCCTCTGGGACGCGGTCAGGGGCTGGAAGGGCTTCAGCTGGCAGCTAGGGGTAAGCTCCGACCGTGCACGGAGAATGTCTTGTGTCCACTCCCCGGCTCTGTGCCTTTGGGCAAATCACTTACTTTCTCTGAGTCTCAGTTTACCAGCCTGCAATATGGACCCCGTCCCAGCCCCAGGTGTGCCAGGACTCGCTGCCTTTCTGCACCGAAAGCGCCACTGTCCTGCCGGGACGCGCAGTGACCCCAGGCTGGGGCGCCGCTGGGGCGTCTGCACTCACCTCCGCCGTACATCTGGCACAGGTAGGGGAAGCGCCACACATTGCCCAGGCCCACGGCGTAGGAGATGCAGGCGAACACGAACTGCAGCGGGTTGGCCCACAGCGGCCGCGCTTTCTCCATGGCCCTGGACCTCGGCGCGCTGGTTCCCGCTCAAGCGCCGCGCACAGCTGTTTCGGTGCGCGGCAGCCAGGCTGGCCGTCCCGCCCGGCTCGGCCTGGGGGTGGCCCCACGCCTCTGTCGGTGGCCGCCTGCCTGCTTTTTAATTGCTAATCTCATTAACAGCGCCGCCAGTTGGAGGGGCGAGGCTGGTAAATGGATGACGGTGAGCCCCACCCGCCTGGCCGCCTGGGCCGGGAAGGCGCCCGAGATTACCAGGTCCTGGGCGGTGCCGGGTCTCTCCTGCTGGACAGCTGGGCCTGTGTGTTGGCTGCAGAGCTCCTAGGCGTGATCAGGTGCCCTCAACCACCTACTCATCATCTATTGAGGGCATACTGGGTACCAGGCTTTGTCTGGGGACAGGGCTGTGACAGGAACATGCCTGACTCTCCTGGAGCTGACACTGGGAAAAAGTGCCTTAAGTTGGGCTGGGTAAAATGTCCCATTTTAAACTATTTTTGACCTAGAGAAAGGATGCTCTACACAGCTCATCCTAGTTGGAGAGACACGAGGAAGGCAACCAAAGGCAGCAGAGGTTAGCGGTTCTTGGGGGGGTGTGTGCTGGGATGGTCAGAGAGCTTCCCAGACACGACATTTGCTCAGCGATCAGAAGGTAGGGAGGGGATCCCCGACACCTAGAGGAGGAGAGTCCACATTTCCCTCCATCCAGAGACTGGCTTGTGTGCCTGCTGTGTGTTGGCGAGGTCTGGCTGGCTCTAAGTGTCTGGTGCTCCAGGGCCCAGGGCTTGAACAACTGCTCGGACTCCACTGCCCAGGCCACTCTAGGGGCCAGAGAGTCAGAATAAGGAAGCTCAAGCTGGGGTCTTAAAAGCTCACATTTCTACCAGTCTTGCGAGGTGATTTGGTTCTAGGTAGTCACTACACTTGACTAAGCTTGGAGTTTGGAGTAAAGCAAGATCTGGCTTTGAATCTCAGCTCTGCCACTGACTTAGCTGTGTGGCGTTGGAGAAATCACTTAACCTATCTGAGCCTTTGTTTCCTCATCTGTAATGGGATCAAACCTATCCTCCTCCCAAGGAATTATGTGAGAATTCATTAGGAACGTAACTTACTACCTGGCACATAATACCTGCTTATTTAAAGAGGCCATTATTACTGTCAGTCTCCAACAGGCTGAATGAATGAATAACACATTAAATAAGTTAGTATTAATGACACAATTTGAACAATCATAGTAAGAGCTAAGGCTTCATCAATAAATGCATATAGTCTGAAAGAAAAGATGAAAAGTAGAATTGCTAATGGAAATCTTACTTGAAGTCAAAATGAAATCATTACTCTGGGACAGTCCCCAGCGGTTTTTCCCTGCAACTCCTGACTGGCTGTTTGCAGAAGGAAAGGGGGTGGGGAGTGAAGAAGGTGGACATACTGGCCCTTGAACTTTATCTTCAGAGATAAAGTCCTCTATATCCCAGAGAGCAAAGCAGAACAAGCTCAAAATCCAGCAGGAGAAACTACTTTGATTTGTAAACTTCAGATTTTAGAAAGTATTTTTCCCTACCCCTTGCCTGCTCCCCAAAGGAACCCACATTCCTGATTTCTACCACTGTGGTTAGTTTTGACCATTTTGACCTTTACAAGACCCAACACACTCAGTGTGTGCTCTTCTGTACGTGAGTCTAGTGGCTTACCATTGTGGGGTTTGTTCAAGTGCTAGTGCAGACTGTAAGTTGCTCTTCCTCGCTGCTGTGTAGTATTCCAGGGCGTGAATGTGTCTATGGCTGATGTGCGTTTGTGTTGTCTCCAGATTGGGGTTGTTGTGGATAAAACTGTAGGGGCCATTCCAAGTATATGCCCTTGGGTGGGTAGATACTCTGCTTGCGGGGCCACAGGGCAGATATATGTCCAGCACTGGGCCACTGAGCAGGTATTACCCTATTCGTTGCTAATGGCAAGCTATTTTCCTGAGAGATCACACCAGATCACTCTCCCATGAGAGTTTCACTTTGCTTTGCATCTCCACCAACACTTGTCATTCACTCTGTGAAGTTCTACCAGGTCTGTGGGCGGGTAGTGATAGTTCATTGTGGTTTTGAGTTTGATTTCCCTAATGACTAATTAGGTCGCATACTTCCCCCCGGGCTAATTGGGTCCTTTGGATATAGCTTTCAAGCAGAGCCTGTTTAAGTTTTTTGCCAGGTCTTCATGACTTGTCTGTCTTCCTCCACTCACTTACAGTTCTTTATACATCCTGGGCGTGAGCCCTTTGTCAGTTTTACATATTAGCAATTTCTTCCCTTGGTCAGTAGTTTGCCTTTTTATGCTATCAGTGTGTTTTCTGACAAACAGAAGTTCTTCATTTTAACGAAGTTCAATATCCCAATCTTTTCCTTTAGTTGTTTTTTTTTAGCAACTCTAAGGCCAGAGAGATATTCCTAAGAATTTAAATCCACAGCTAAAGAGGTCTCAGAGACGGCAGCAAAGGCCATCTTTTTGATGTGTGAGTCACATAGACAGAGGCCTGCTGTTGCCTCCACCTAGCTGCCCAGCACGACCTTGTTCATGTAACTGTTCCTGGCATTTTGGAATCAGTGCCTCGGAGGGAGGTGTGGAGTGACTGCCGTCCTCTGGAAGAACGGCAGCTTGGCGTGTGGTTTGATGTGGTTTGAGGTTGATAACACCCCTCTTCAGCTCCTTGCCTCCAGGATTAGGCCCTCAGCCCCTCAGCCCCGCAGGCAGCCTGCCCAGGGTGTGAGACCCTGGGCGGGGCTGTGGGCAGCTCAAGGAGACATCCCCAGATAGTTCTAAGGCAGGCCTAAGCAAGAGCGAGTGGGCCAGAGCCCTGCTCCTGCTGCGGATCCGCCCAGCCTGACATGATCTGATAGGCTAATCGGACAGACCATTGTGCTGCTGTGGCTGGGGCAGAGGAGAGAGCAGGCTTGGGGGTGGGGGGTGTGCATCCCCAGGGAGCTCGCAAAGCAAGGGTGGGGGCTGGTGGCAGTGGGCAGGCAGAAGCCTACCAACAGGCTCTCTGCAGCAAAAGCTCTGATTTGCTAGATTTGCAGCTGTCTGTGGAGTTCCCGCTCCCACCGTGGCCGATGCCATGCCAGCATCCTGGTTCACCAGGCAGGATGCCGGGGCAAGCATACAGTAGGCATCACGTCAGCTCCATCACTCGCGGCGGCTGATAACTCTGAGAGTGTTGGCAACAGGCAACCATCAGGGCGTGCTGGGCTTATATCTCTGTTAAATCACTTACCTGTTTATATGACCAAATTTTACATAACGATTGTGTTTAACAATCAGCTTACAAAACTCCTGAAGATGTACCAGTTGGCACTCACAGCCTGCAGGAAGTGGCACTCCTAGGGCTGGGCCTGGGAAGCTATCCTGAGTGGCAGGGGCAGGGGAGGGGGCTCAGCCCTCAGCAGAGGCTGGGCCCCCGGGGCCGCAGGGCGTTCAGCAGAGCTAAACCGCCCTGGAGTGGAGGTTCTCTGGGGCCTGCAGTATGAGGAGATCTTCCAGTGGCCGGCCTGGCCCGTCTCTCTGACCTCTGTGCCACATGCCAGTCTGGATGCAGCTCCGGAGGATGCACAGCCAGCAGACCAGAGCTGGCTGGTTTCAGGAAGAGGGTGGCCAGAGAGGGGGCCAGCCCGACTCTACGGCCTGCTTGTGGGTCACAGCCCCTCGCCAGCCGTCTCGCTACTTACTCCACCAGCTGGGGCTGCAACCGTGCACTTGCCCTGGGCCTCCCTTGCTAGTCAACAAAATGGCTTCCTGTTCTCCAGGAGATAAAGTCCAAACTCCTTTGCCTGGTCTGCAATGCCTGGAGGAATGTGACCCTTGCTCACTCACCTAGGCGCTGGGAGAAGTTAGACTTTTCACCTTCAGGCAAATGCCGTGTTTATATTTCTCAGCAGTGCCCACAGGCAGGAACACCTTTTCCCTTCTGACCCAGGAAAAGCACATCCATCTTAAAAATGTTACCCTTTTGCAGAAGTCTCAGCACCCGGTCGCTGGCCAGAATACATCTCTCCTGCTCCCCTGCCCGCCGGCCGGGGCCTCTCTGGTGTCTGACTCTTGCAGGGCTGCCTCATCATGAGGAGGATGTGGCCGTGTCCTCTCCGGTCTGGGGCTGGGGTTGGGCCTTGTTTATCTTCTTTTCCCCAATGCCGGGCACCTGGGGCAGTCCTAGTTGAAGTCAGCTGGTGCGTGAAAGACCTGCTGCAGAATCTGAGTCCTATACTCCAGGGTACTCCTTTTGTTCCACAGCTTCACCAGCTCTGGGCCAGCAGAGTGCAAGAGGTTTCTTCAGACACCCTAGTATTTACTGTCCCCCTACTGTGTGCCAGACCTCTGCTAGGCTCTGGGACTGGAGGCAGAATTTCTGGATATGACTGTCCTCACCTCTTGGCTGAGCAGGTCATGTGATCATGCTCTCTCTAGAGCACGGAGGCCCACACAGTGCAGACAGGAGTGTAGGAGCTGCCAGGGGGTTCTACAGAGGAAATGGGGAACTGCTGGGGGATGGACCCAGCTCAGAAAAGGAGGGTCCCCCCAAGAACTGGGGGACCCCTGCCCCAGGGTTGAGTGTGTAGGAACGTGTGTATATGCACTGGGGAAGGTCTGTGTGCCGATAGGTGCGTGCGTGCATATCCATGCTTATGTGCGCGCATGGTGCTGAGGAGGCAGGAGTGTCCCATCGCCTCTCCCTGAAACCTGGGACTCTCACGCACTCTAGGAGCTTCTAACCTTTGAGCCCGGAACTCAGAGCTGGAAAGCCCCTGAGAGCAGAGCTACTCAAGCACCAGTGTCCCCAGGAATTCCTTGCAGTCTCTTCACAGCTTGTACTTCAGCAGCATCAGAATGGGGTCTGGATGCACATTTCCAACATGCTCCCAGGGTGCCCTTGCTGCCGGCCCAAGGCCTAATCCCCCAGCCAGACCTTTCCACGGTTCCCATACGCTGGCTGTGTCTGTCGTTTTTGCAAACCACTATATTTTGCAGTTTGTGAACCACATGAATATTATTTTCCCTTAAATTCACTTTTTCATGTAAACAGTTTAATAAATGAAACTTTATATCACGTGTGCAAGCTAGTGTTGCTTTCATGCACTTTAAGATAAATCAATAAACTCTAAAGTTTTTCAAGTCTATGCTGTGCCTCGACCTCCCCAACCCCGTACTTCCAGTGGCCTATGTGCCTTGTCGGGCACCAGGAGCCTGCCACAGAGCCCCTGGGAGGTGACTGTGGAATTGTGCCCAGGGCTTGGAAAAGGCAGAGGGCGCCTGGGCAGAGCTGCTTCGTGACGTCTTTACGTATTGTGCTTCTGTGTGGACTTTTATTTGACCGAAGAGTCAAGGTCCCCCGACATATCAGAGTCCGCTGCCACCTCCCTGCCGCTGGTTTAGCGGAGAAGACCTGCAGCTGCTCTGTGCGGGAGGCTGCCACTGAGACCCAAGGTAATAGAAATTAAATGCAATTAAAAACTCAGTTCCTCAGTCACACGAGCCACACTTCAAGAGCACAGCAGCCCCACACGCAGATACAAGATGTCCCCATCATTGCAGGAAGCACCACCATGTGGTCTCACCTGGAGGGGCCCAGGAGAGGGGTCCCATGCACAGCGCTTACAAAGTCCTGAACAAAATGCCCTGAACACTATCCCTTTGTCCCCAGAAAAGGAAAGATGGAAGCTCCTTTCTTTCTGCTCCTCCAACCTCAGGATGCTGAACACAGCACCTCGTCTTTGGGCAGGAGGCCAGCCGCGCTGTAGGGGGCTCTGTCCTTTGAAGCCACTCCAGCTGCAGGTGGGAAACACCAACACTTTCTGTTGGACCCCAGCTCCCCACTTCTCCTGCTGCCTTGGAGCCTCCTGGGTCCGCAGGGCCCTGTCTCCCTCCCATCCTGTTCCTCCCTCTCTTACCTGGACCTCTCGGTCAGCCAGTTCCACATACTTCCCTCCCAGGCTGATACCAGGCGAGTAAGGACTAGATGACTATTGTCAGTGAGTTGGAAAATGTTAATGAGTAGAAAAATGGTGTTTACTATATCCTTTTTTATAGTGTAATAGAACACATGGAAAACTCACACAGGGAAATCCTAGAACTCAAAAATGCAGCAGGCGACAGCTGTTTCTGGTCCTACTTCTGGGAAATATGAGCAAAGGAAGAGCTTTAATGGCAGCCTTAAAAACGAGAGAAAAGAAAATAAAAAGGCTTGCAGGTAAAGAAGGCGTTATCTGGAAGAATGTAGGGAAATGCTAGCGTCCACATGTGAATACATATACTTTCCAGGACCTACTGATAAAAACTCAGCATGTCCTGAGACGCGGAACAAGGCTAAAGAAAATCATCAATGTAAAAACTGTCCTTTTGCTCACGTCTCCTCGCGAAGGACAACTGTTTCAGCAGAGTACGCTGAACACACTTTGAGTAAACTGATGCTTCTGTTGTCAACAGTCACTAGTTTGGGTGAACAACACAAAGTGGACATTGTTTAGAAAGTCCTGATCGGAACAAACAGGCAGTTCTCAGGTCAGGGAGAACAGATGCTGGAAGGGGCTTGTTTGAAAAACATGTGGCTTCTCCCCACGACCACTCAGCTGATGGGGTGTTAGCAAGCGCAGCCACTTGCTATGAAAACCCCGGGCAGAGGGCAGTGATGAAGTCCTTGGTCCTTTTTGTTGGTGTTGGCTAAATGTGTTTCTTCCCCTCAAATATTTTTGCTGGGAACAAGCAATCAAGACCAAGGAGAACGCATGATCAGGTGGAGGAAAACAGACGGAGCGCTGTGAAAATATTTTCAAGGGTCAGCGTATACCTGGGGCCACGCTGTCTCCACCAGTGACCCCTAAGGAATCTCACTGTGTCCTGCTGTGCTGTTTTGCGCTTGTTCTCTCATTTCTTAGCGGGAGGAGCCCTGTGAGTGTCCCTCTGCCAGAAAACACACATGCTTCGTTTCACAAGCCCAGCAGTTCAAGTCATATTGGCTTTCTCTCGCCTCTTGATCCTCAAACTGTGGTGTGCGGCACGGGTGCCGCCGGGGAGCTTGCGAGAAATGCGGCCTCTCGCCCCTCCCGGCGCTCCGGCAGTCCTGCTGGTCTCGGGGCACGCCGGGGTCTCGGCGCTGGCTGCCTGTTGGGCGCATCTAGGAGGCTGTAGAGTCCAGATGCAGGGGTCACCGTGAAGTGGCCTGCCTGCCTGCAGGCTCGTGTATGTTTTCGAGAACATTTCCGGGGAGGCGCAAGGGCTACCTTTTCCCAGGAGAAGCCTGCCACCACCAGTCAGCATTCATTTTAACAGTGACAGCGGTCTCCCCCAGATCCCGCCTCCATTTTCCATTTCCCATGATGCCCTGGGAAAGGGTAGTCTTTGCCTGTTTTTCCTTACCATTTAAATTTCTTTGCTGAGAGTGAGGTAACAGAGGGAAAAAAAATGTTAATGATGCTTTTGTTGTATCTATAACAGAAAGTGTCTCCTCGTGAGCTTGAGGAGCCCGGAACCTTCCCCCTGCTTGCCAACCTGCCACGTAGCCTGGAAACAGCTCGGGAACCCCGCAGCGTGTTTGCCAAGTCCCTTCCTGCTGCATTACGTGAATCACATGCTTCTAAGACGAACCTCTGGCTTTCTGGTTTCCATTTCCCAATATAATCTCTGTGATTTACATTCTATGATGGTGTGCCTGCCTACAGAGGCGGACATAAACGTGTGCAGAGAATAGCAACAATCATAAAGCTGGCGGCCCGCAGCTGCCACGGAGGGAAGGCGGAGTAACTCCGGAGCTCGGCGTCCCACACGCCCGCCCTTCCAGTTCTTCAAGCCCACCAGAGACCATCGCCCTCCCGTCGAACAGACGGTTTCTTAGTTTTTCTTTATGATTTTACTATTTCTCCACATACTTTACAAAATGTAGTTGGTTTGGACTTTATAGAAATGGAATTGTATTGTCGGTCATTTTGCCCTTTGCTTCTTTGTTTTACATGATTTGTGTGGGCTGTATCCATGTTGTGGGTAGCTATGGTGTGCGTTTTCATTGCTATAACGGTCGATTTATGAGAATCGCATATGGAGATTTTCAGTAGGCAGACTTCGTGTGACTCAGCCTAATGGCTTTGTTGAGATTTTTCTACAGTATAGAGTGTGGCCAATTTTCATACATATTCTGAATATGCTTAAAATAAAAGTGTGGGCACTGCACTTTGATCCCAGTGCTGTGTCTGTTGGGTCCAATCTGATTGTGGATGTCTCTATTTCTCTTTTTAATTGTGTCAGTTTTTACTTTATACAACTTGCAGCTATTAGGGGCATTCATATTTTAAATCCCAGACGATTAAAATTTTAATAGAGGATACTGTTTCTAAAAATGTTAAGTTCTTTTTGCCTTATTTACCTGTAGGTTTCTGTATATTTTCTATATGCACAATCACATCATTGTCATGGATGACAACGTCC
>JAGFMF010011466.1:9650531-9677663 GCA_019455555.1 Galemys pyrenaicus
CCCCCCCCCCCCCCCGTCTCATGCTTTGGATCTCATTACAATGCTGAATAGCGTGAGGACGACAGGGGAACTTAACTGTGTTCTAACATCAAGGGGTAAGCATTCCACATACCACTAATAAGTATGGATGTTGAATTTTATTGAATCTGGTCGCCCCTCTGCTCACAGCCTCAAGTGGCTTCCCCATTTCATTCAGCACAAAAGTTCTTGCAGTGATTTAGGAGCTTGTGCATGACCTGACTTTCCACTGTTTCAATCGCTTCTTTTCCTCCCCACTCCCTGTTCAAACAATTCCAGGCACAGTATCCTCTCTGTTGTTTCCTCAATAGTCCAACTTGGACCTGCCGCAGGGCCTTTGCATTGACTGTTTCCTCTGACTAGAACGCTCTTTTCCCAGAGATTCCATGATCAGCTTCCTTACTTGCTTCAGATATTTGTTCAAAAGGTTTATTCTTCTGAGGCCTTAGTGATTTCCTATCTAAAGTGTCAACTACCACTGCAGCATTTGATATCCTCTTTCCTGCTTTGTTCTGTCCCCTTGGCACTTACCATTATTTAGCCTATTATGTGTTTCTTATTTATGAGGTGCAAGTCATTGATTTATTCACATGCTAATATGGTAGGAGGAGTGTAAACTGGCCAACTGGAAAACTTTGGGGGCAGCATCCACTGATATTGCGCCTTTATATGTGATCCAGCAATGGCACTCTTAAAGATACCAGTCTCCACAGAAGATCCCCATGGCGGCGCTCTATGTAAGTAGCCCAGGACAACCCCAGACGGCCAGCAACAGGTGGATGAATCAATGAGTTGTGGAATGTCACAAGAGACTACTACACAGCAATGAGAATGAGCAAGCAGTTGCAACATACAGTAATGGAGACAAATCTCACATAGTGTTGGAAGAAGCCGGACATCATAGGGTGTATATTGCATGAATCCACATACTAAAAAGTTCAAAAACACATTAAGCTGAATCTTAGGTACAAGTAGTCAGGAGAGTGGGTACCTTTGGGGATATTCTGGTATTCTGAGAGGAGCACAGGAAGCCTCTGAGTGGCAGATAATGAGTAATTCTTCATCTGGATGTTAAAGGCAGTGTTTACTTGTGAAAATTTTATGCTGTGTACATTTTGCTGTTTTACTTCAATTAAAAAAAATTCAGATTCAATCACACTTTTACTTTGAGGCTCTCCTGATGAGATCTTATGGTTCTTTTTGCTACTGCAGCATTTATAGATGTATCTTTATATATCTATGGTAGTTTCACTACCTAATAGTGAAACTGTTGTATCAAAATGGCACAATTTTAAATTTATATAGATGCACTTTAATGACTCATCAAAATTGTATTGGTTCATAACAATCTACTCTTAGCAGCCACTGAGTAATCCTTTGAAATGTCAGATTTTATCACTCCAGGGCTCACAGCATTTTCTTCAGAGAAATCTTGACTCTTTCCAGTAGCCCCCAAAGCCGGCATGATGGAGCCACATGGCTCCAAGGAGCTGAATTATTACGGTGGGAGTATGCTTCGCTTTGTAAAAGGGCCTGAATTTGTCTTCCACTGACTATAACATTTTGCATTTCCAGAAGTGATTGGGAGTTCCTGTTGCTCCACATCTCTGTCAGCATTTGGTGCTGTTGGTATTCTGGATTCTCACCATTCTAATAGGTGTGTAGTAGTATCTCATTTTAATTTGCATTTCCTAGATGACATGATAAAGAGCATGTTTTTATATGCTCATTTGCCACGTGTATAACTTCTTTGGTGAGGTGTCTGTTAAGATGTTTGGCCCATTTTTAAATTAGGCTATTTCTTATTGATGAGTTTTAAGATTTCTTTGTGTGTTTTGGATAACAGTCCCTTGTCAGATGTTTCTTTTACAAATATTTCCTTTTATTCTGTGGTTTGTCTTTTCATTAGCTTGACATTATCTTTTGCAGAGCAGAAATTTTTATTTTAATGAAGACCAGTTTCTCAATTGTTTCTTTTATGGCTTATTCTTTTGGTGTTGTGTCTAAAATATCACCACCATACCCAAGGTCATCTAGATTTTCTCATGTTATTTCCTGGTTTATTATATTTTACATTAAGGTCTATGATCCATTTGGACTTAACTTTTGTGAAGAGTATAGTTTGTGCTAGATTCATTTTTTTCTTTTGCATGTGGATGTTCAATTATTCTAGCATCATTTGTTGAAAAACTGTCTTTACTCCATTGTATTGCCGTTGTTTCTGTGTCAAAGATCAGTTAACTGCTAATATGTGGGTCTTCCTGGGTTGGCTATTCTCTTCCATTGATCTGCTTGTCTGTTCTCTTTGCCAATACCACAGTGTCTTGATTAATATAGCTTTACAGTAAGTTAAGTCTTAATATCAGCTTGTGTCAGTCTGCCAGCATTTTTTCCCCTCCTATTGTATTGGCTATTGTGGATTTCTTGCCTGTCCAAATAAACTTTACATTCAGTTTGTCAGTATAAAGTAACTTCCTGGGCTTTTCCTTGGAATTACTTTGAATCTGATCAAGTTGGGAAGAACCAGCATCTTGATAATAGTGAGTCTTCCCATCCACAAGCATGGACTATCTCCCAATTTACTGAATTATTTTAAAATTTCTTTCATGAAAGTTTCCTTGTATATATCCTATACATACTGTTATTTTATTTTAATTTATTTAAAGATTTATTTATTTATGCCTACAAGAGCTGGGGTACAGGCCAGAGTCCAGGGAAGTGAGAGGATTCACCAGAGACAGAGTGGGGAACAGAACAGGCAGACTGACTGAAACACACTGCTGAGGGGAGCAGCGGGCACAGCAGGAGAGGTCTGCTGCACCATGTGGGTCCCCTCCCTGGCCGGTGGCAGGGATCGAACTGGTGCTGCAGTGGCTGCGGTTTGCTTCATAGTGCATTGCTTAACCCGCTGCCCCACCAGGGAGGCCCCCGTACTGTTATTTTTATACCTAAGTACTTCATTTTGGAGGTGCTAATGTATTTTATTTTTAATTTCAAGTTCTACTTGCTCATTGTTGGTAAATAGGAAAGATTTAACATTTGTCTGCTAACCTTATATCTTGAAATCTTGTTATAATCATTTAATAGTTCTAGGATTTTTCTCTCATCCTTTCTGCAGAGATGACCATATCATGTATGTACAAATATAGTTTTACTTCTTCTTTCCTAACCACTGTGCCTTTTATTTCCTTTTCTTGTTTTATTGCACTAGCTAGAATTTCCACAAAAATTAAAAAGGAGTGGTGAGAGGGGACACTCTTACCCTGTACCTGAGACTATGAAAGCTTTGGGTAAGTAGGGAGCATGGATCCTCTTAACTCTTGTCAATGCCTACCAGAACTCACTGCAGAAGATGCTGAGCAACTAACTAGGTGGAAAGAAGGACTTGCCCACAAATGTCAGTCAGCCTTTGTCCTCACCAGTTCAGTACTTGCACAACAGACTCATAAATGAAGTAGTTATGCTGGTGGGGTGGAGGCTGTACCTGGGTCCCACAGCATGGACCTTGTAACAATGGTTCACTGAACTGCTGCTGAATGTCCAAATGTCAGCAGCAGAAATTTGTACTGAGCCCTTGATACACTGTTAGCATTCTAGAACAGTCAAGTGTTACCTGTGATTATATTGGGCCTCTTCCACTCTGGAAGGAGTAGAGGTTCATCTTTATTAGAACTAACATGCATTTCAAGCATGTTTTTTTTTTTTTTTTAAAGATTTATTTATTTATGCATACAAGCACTGGGGCACAGACCAGAGGTGTCGGGGGGCGAGAGGATTCACCACAGAGAGCGGGGAGCAGAACAGGCAGATAACAGAAGTACACTGCTGAGGGGAGCAGCGGGCACAGCAGGAGAGGTCCGCCGCACCATGTGGGTCCCCCTCCCTGGCCGGCAGCAGGGATCGAACTCGTGCTGCAGTGGCTGCGGTCCGCTTCATAGTGCGCTGCTTAACCCACTGCGCCACCAGGGGAGGCCCTCAAGCATGGTTTTTAACCTGACCTGTCCACTATGCTTCTGCCAGTACCACTTTCTTGTTTGTTTTTTTCTTAAATAGGGGAGTGCAGGAATGCAGTCCCTCTTTTCCACAAATTATGCAGTTGAGTTTCCCACATTTGGGAAAGCATAACCAGAGTACAATGGGGAAGCTTCATCCTGGAAAAATTACATTCTTGATCGTGTGTCTCCCCTGCCAGGTATGTGTTGCCAGTACCAAGTAACTGAGGGCTCATCCGGGATCCTGACTATCATCATCCCAAAGATGTTAGTCTCTCTCTCTCCCCTGTGAGAGGGAGGTCTGCTTGATCTTGCTAGGAAAGCAATGTTGACCAGCAAAAATGCTAGTTGAGGTGAGGGAAAACCTAGAGTTAGTAGTGTCGCAGGGTCCCCAGTACGATGGAACCCCCTGTTGTCTTAATTCCTCAGTATCCACAGGAGTTCCTGGAATTGCTTCCCAAATAAGCGACATGCACTGAATCCTAGGATCTGCACGTGGGAAAACCCTTTGTGACAGGGTTAGCATGAGGTCCTTGCCAGACACCTAGCTGACATCCTATGTTTCTCTCACTGTTAAAAGACAAATGAGTTGTCTGCTATGATTTCTTGCTAGGGAGACACATGGTGATGCTAGGGAGACTCTTGGTGATGAGAGTTTCTTTTCTAATTGCTCAAGAAAATCCATTTATAAGCTAATTAATTTGATAGTAGGCTCACTGTTACATATTTAAAAACAAAAAATAGGGAGGATTTTAGGAGACAGAAAGGGTTCCATGACAGAGACAGAGGGATAGGACTCATGGACAGAACTTTGCTGTCCATCCTTTTTATTGGGCTGGTAAAAAAGAGGTTAAGTAAATCTAACTCTTGACCCAGGTACCTGCTGTCATAAATGTTCTTCACGCACAGTGTTTTGTACTAATTTCCCACGAACCTGTTTATTACTCAGCTCTCTCTTTACAGCTTATCAAGTTAGCCTGTCGAAGAAGGGAGCAACAGACCCCGAGACCTGACGAGGTCAAAGCAGAGCTGCGGGCACACAGTCTCCATGAGACATTGCCCCGAAGGGTCACGAGCCCGCACCCCTCTGAGCTGTGGCTGATGGGTGCTCACGATCAGCAGCAAGAGCTGGGCTACACCCGACAGACAAACAGACTTCAGCCAAGTCCACTCTCCTTGCTTTCTGAGCCAATAGAGTTTAATCCTTTTGTTCTCAAACACCATATAGACCCAAGCCCTGGCACCTCAGAGTCTCTCATGCCCAAAGATGTCCCCAAGGAGCTCTTTCTTTCTCTCTGAAAGTGGGCTGAAAATTATTTGGTTTAAATACTATTATCTAAATACTACTATTTTATGTAAGTACTAAATAATACTCCACTGAGATGGGTTTTCTTTCTAAAAGACTTATTCATGTGACAGAAGTCCCTAATGGCAAAGCTTTAGAATGTAAGGATTTACAAATAAGCAGAAGGAAACCATTAATACCAAATGTTTACCACCATCCAATGTATGTGAAATCACCAATGTATACAAAAGGAATGTTTACATGTGCACCTTCCTCTGGACCCTCTTTACTTAATCAGAGTGATAATAACAAATAGCAAAGAATTCATCAAATAGGATTACAATTCAATGTAGAGTATGTTTTCCTCACAGAGTTATGTAAGACACAAACAGGTGCTCAGAAACACTTATTTATATAGACTCAACATGTCATCTATAATAAAAAATAAACGCTTAAATGTTGAACAGGAGAAATAACAAAATCCTCTCTACGTTACTTTTGTCCACAAAAGGCTTAATAAAGTCATAGTTTAGAGGGAGCCTTGTGTTTCAAAGGGGAACTGAGGCTCCACTACAGCAGTCAACCAAAGCCCAGACTGTCTGTTCATTTTAGCACACTGACAGCGCCTCCAAGGCAGGAGACACCATGCTTAAAGACCTCAAATATATAGTCTAAAGATTTCCTTTCTCAGTTAAAGGAGATAAATCTTAAAACTATTCAAGAAATAAAAATTTAAAGCCCACGCATGTAGACATGAATTAAAAGCAAAACACATGGTGATGAAACTGTAACACAAAATGTATTTGTACATGAAAAAATAATGTTGATATATGCCAATGATTATTATATTTAATCTTAGTGGGGGCATAATTAGGTTTTAAGGTTTCAGAAATATTTCTGAATGTTAACTGAACTGGAACACATTATACAGAATATTTTTAAATTACTATCAAAGACACTAAGTTGAAATTCTAATCAGGAATAGACGTCCCCAACATACCGTCCTCCTTCCCTATGAGCGGCAAACTAAGAAAAGTGTAGGGAGAAAATAATTGTGTCTGAAGGATACACCAGCCATTTAATCAAGAGTGCAATTTCTGAATTTTATAGACTACCCTGATCCATAAATAATGGGGCAGGTTTCTGGACAGTATCACATTTGCACTAAAGGAATAGGGGTCAGACCAAAACCCTCAGTGAACACTCTCGAAGGATACAAAGCCAAGGTGAACTTCGGCAGTGACAGGTAGGCAAAGAAAGAATATGCAGCACATGTTGGCTTACTGGATTCCCCCCTCATTTCCCTGATCATTCATACTTTAGACTGCCTTCTCTGTTCTTTTGGGGGGAAATTATCTAAGCCTTTTTCATGTGTTGTTAAAAAACCTTCAATATTTTAACATACAAAAAAAAATCCCAACAAATTCAAGGCTAATATTAAAAGCTTGAGTGAAAATAATGACCTTACCCTCTAATCAGTAAATTCTTCGCTGAGAATAAAATCTTCCTTTGTGTAAATGGGGTGACCTCTCCAAGTAGACAGCATTTATTTAGACATTCATTTAGAATGTCTCCTTGCAAACATTCTGCTTTTGAGGGCAGGAACAGCTACTGTATAAATAATGCATTACAAGTAATTACTGTGCCTTCATTCTGAGGCACTTGCTGCCTTATGGATTTTATTTATTCTTACAGGGTTTTGTTGTGTTAAACAGCTGCAAATATGATACTTAGTATCTAATGATTTATCCATAAGCACTCAGGGAAAAGCAGAATCAATGGAAATAGAATAAAAAAATCTACTGAAAATGCAGTTATTATATATGAATAAAATAAACTATAACCAAAAGTTGAGTCTCAGAACGGGTAACTAATTTTATGTTCAATATAAGTCTTTTTAAAGAATGCTCTTATTTAAGATGTAATTACAAAAAATATTCTGGAAAGTAACAAATAAAGGTTATTGTAAGTTCGGTACTTTCTTAACCCTAGAAGTATGGGATGGACCTGACTTCTCCATCAGAAATACAGATGGTGGTAAGCTGTGCAGCAAAAAGTGTTTGGGCTTCCTCGGATACACGTGGCATTTGTATAGAAACATAGGAAGTTAAGTGAATCCTCATGATCACTGTTATTTTTCCTTATAATTAATAAGAATGTTGCCTGCAATAGATGGTATTCACATTTTCAGTAAATTAATACTTTTTGATGATCAAATAAGAGAAAATTAGATTTTATTTTTAAAAATGGGTTTATTTATAATAACTATCTTTAATAACTGTAGTTAATGTTTACCCTGGGGAATACACAAGGGTAGATCTTTAATATTTATTTAAAAGGATTAGTCTTTATACCAGTGTAAAAGGCTAAAACTCTTCTTTCTGCTCTAAAAATCTCTTCTTTGCTGTAAGAATTCTCACTGCATAGGAACTGAGATGGGAGCACTTGGCAGAGAGGGGTTTGGAATGACTGGCCAGAATCAGTATGTTTTCTCAATTAGGCAACTGAAAATAGTAACTCTAGTTCTAAATATTAGAAGCAAAGTCTAAATATTAGAAATATAAAGAGCGAATATAACAAACTGCTTCAAAATACATGCCTGAGGTTGAGAAACAGCTTGTATTTCATGTTGTGGCAGTTTCCAGGCGAAATCAACTTTTTTAATCTTCAGGTTCATATCTGGGAAGAGAGAAATTCAGAGTACAATATCATGATACTCTTTGTTGCTGCTACCAAATGAGTTGTACCTGAAACATCTGCAGTGAATGTTATCTTAAAGGAATGCTGCCCATTTTACTTAAAACCACTGCTGCGTGAAAGTCAGATACAGCCAAGGCACATGCTGGTGGCCCGGAGAGGACCCCTGCAGCAGTGGGAGAGTGGACAGAGAGTTGGGGCACCTTCACACCACGTCTACAGCAGGCATTCAGTTCCGGGATAGCTCGGTATAGAAGAAATGCAGTGACTATCCGGACTGTCAGGTTGTCACAAATACCTTATATATGAGTGAAGCATTAACAAACTCATTTCTCTATGGATAAATTCGATGATGATCCTAGGTCTGCTCGAGAATGCTGATGAAGGCATGTCAGCTAGTTCCAAGACAAAAACCACTGATGACAAAAATGACTCTGATCGACAGACTGTACTGTATCTGAATCAGGAAGACTTAAAAAACTATAACTGCATGGTGGGAGCTATGGTGTTGGGCTTCCCTCTGGGCAGTGAATTTTTCTACTTGGCCATGTCCCTAGGTGGGCAGTGTGGCCACACAGAGGTAGCGGGCATGCATGGAGTAGAACTTTCAGGCCACACTGGCTGCAGCACTGGTCTTTGTGGGTTTCATTCTCTCGAACCTTGAGGGCACAGCATGACTGGGTGTTGCCTGCTGCCAGCCTACCGAAAGGAAAAGGCCTAAAGCTGCCCTCTGAGTTTGCTGTGACTCTTATCCAACACCCTGACAAGGAAACCCTTTGCCCAGAGTAGGCTGTTGCAGCTATGTGTAGCTGAACCTAAAAAGAAGCTCCGTGGGTACTGCCAATGAGGCTGGGCCAGCGCGGGGCGCTTTCCGTAAACTCGGACTTCTGGACGTGACAGAGCAACCACCTGCCGGCCTGACCTCTCTGGACACATGCTTAGATTTAATGAGAAACAAACACCAGCCCAGTGGGGAGAAAAATCTGAGAGCACGATCAGCATGGCTTACTTCGCCAGTCTTTTCCTCAGGTCTTTGATTTGGTCATTCTTCCTGGTAAGAATCTCTTTCATGTTTCGATAAGCTGCTGTTTGCTGGAATTTCTTCTCTAATTCCTACATAGTGAAAAAAGTCAGCCCATTACCAGAAAGTTGTTAAGGAAAGAAAGAACAATTTGGTGAAAATGTATATTTTTTGCTACAATTTTATTAATATTATGCTTATATTTTCTAATTTTTTTAAAAAATCTACTTACATAAAATCAAGACTATCAAATAATATTCATTCAAATGAGAAGCCAATAAAACAGTAATATTTTCCCAAGTATAGTATTAGCTAGTAACTCCAACTACTATGCCTTACACACAGGAGATCTATTTGAAATAGTAAACTGATTTTTAGGTAAAATAAGCATATACTTTTTCCAAATTCAAAGCAGTATGTCTTGGAAAAGAATTTTTAATTTAAATTTTAGCTCCCATGTTCTTAAGGTTCTAATCCCTAAAGCAAGAACTCAGTTCTCAATGTACTTCATATCAATTAAGAAGAAAGCATAAAATACTTTAAGAAAAACCCACCGACCCCTCTGTCAGGCCGGAGGAGAGACAAGCAGGCAGAGCAAATGGGAGTGCCAGGCAGTGGATGTAAATCACCTATGAAGGGGTACTGTGCCACAGTCAGAAAGGAGTGGGGATTTTTGTTTTCTTAATGATCAAAGATACTTTAGTTCCAAAAATGGAGAATCTCACTGCCCAGAAATGATAAATCTTTCTGATATACACCTTGAGAAAAGGTAAGGTGAACCTGTATTTCCTTCAGTTACACCTGCTCCTCTATCCTGTGTTTATCCCTTAAATGGACAGGAATGTACAAGGCTGACCTTCTCAGCCATGTTCAGCTGCTCCTGAACCCTCAGTAGGTCGTGCTTAGCTGTCGCTAGATTCTCCTCCAGGGACTTCTGGTTTTGTGTCTTGTCATTAAGAGTCTTCTGAAACTCACTCTTCAGAGCAGCGACTGTATTTTCCAAGTCACTCAAGTCTTGAGCTTGTGAAAAATCCTATAAGAAACATAGATGTTGACATCACTTCACACTGACATCCTGGATGGTTGACTGTTTGAGTACAGGGACTGGTTTCACAGGAGATCAAAACAAACGCCGTGTGCTGGTGTGCACACTGGCCTCCTCACCAGCCTGGGTGAGCACCACGTCTTCGAGGGTTGCCAAATTCCCAGTTCCCCCTCAGCTTTCTGTGTGGGGTGCCCAGCGCATGGCAGGCACCAGTGTGACTAATGAATTGCTAGAAATGGGATCCGAAATTCCACAAGGCTGCATGTCTCAGAGTTGGGATGGTTAGTAGGTTTCATTTTGAAAAGTCAAGTTAAAAGGATATCCTGGTGGAGAATTCTGAATGATAAAAATAATAAAATTATTGGGCTGTTGGGAAAGTCATGATGTATTTTTCTTTGAAAAAATGAAAAATAGAAAAAAATACACCATGACTTTTCCTACAACCCAATAAGACAGTTAATATCAAACAGTTTAGTAGACATGAGTTATACATTATTTATAATAAAATATTATGAGGTTCTAAGCAAGGCTTACTGTCTACATGGTCTGCTAACTTGATAAAATTTAAAGTTTTGTATATTAATGTGACATGTACATTTGTGCATTTTGTCAGCAGAGATAAGCAACTGGATATTCAGTCTCCCTGAGTCTTGTTTTTTTTTTTTTTTTCCTGAGTCTTGTTTTTGACCTGATACAATCTGTAAAAGGAAAACAGGATTGTATTAATGAGACAGGAAAATGGTCTATAATTGTTCAATATGAAAATGAAGCTATTTACAACAGAAAAATTCCTTACTCTTCTTTTGCAATCTGGTCTTTAAAAAAGATTTTACTTGCCACAACTAGTGAAGGCATATATCATTTTGTTTTTGTCCCAGAATTTTAAAAGTAAAACTGTAGCAAAGTCCAAAATTGCTTTTAAAACAAATTCATCATCTGAAGTGCTTGCAATTAAACTGGTCTAACCATTTTAGAAAGCTTGGTGGAGGATCCTCAAATTACTGAAAATGGACTTACCCTATGAGCCAGCAGTTCCACGCCTAGGAGTCTACCCACCCAAAAGACATAAAAACATTAACTCTAAAGGAAACCTGCATTCCTATGTTTACTGCAGCACTATTTATAATCACCAAGATATGGAAACAACCTAAATGTGCAAAAGTAGAAGAACGGATCAAAAAGATATTAAGTATATACCGAGTGGAATACTACCCAGCAATCAAAAAAGATAAACTCATACCATTTGCAACAACATGGATGGAGCTGGAAGGGATTATGATCAGTGAAATAAGTCAGAAGGAAAAAGAAAACTATCAGATGATATCACTTATAGAAGGAAAACAGGTAAACCGAACAAAGGGTTAAAAAAAAAACCCACAAAATTTTCAGGCAACTGTAGATCTGAGTCTATTCTAGTCTCTCTACTTTTGTATGTTTCAAATTTTCCATAGTGTAACAAAAGTCTAGAGAAGCAGGCTTGGGTACTGCCAGTAGACATTTACCAGTACACTGAGCTGTAGAAAAGCCAGTGCTGCACTGAAAATTCACTCGAATGAACGAGTCAGTGGGCTGCCGTGAAATCCCACCAGTGTCCATGCCCAGATCACAGGGCTGGAAGGCAGAGGTGTAACTGAGTGACTGGCAGCAGCCGGAGCCACCCCCAGTCTTTCTTCTCAGGCCAGCCCAGAGAAGGGAGAAACTGGATTTCACTGCGACACAAAAGTGCCGCTAGATATGGATGGGTTTGAAGATTCACGACCAGCAAGTTCATTCCACTTTGTCTCACCAAGTGAAGAAAAGCTTAAGTAAGAATGAGAATTGTATTATAAAACCCAGGTACAAGTGCAATGAGCTAAAAGCTCTTCCTGTCTCCGTCACCCTTTTCCCCATTGTAACTGGGATGTCCAAGTGAAAGGGGGAAAACTTTTAAAAAATAAGTGTAGGAGTCACTGGGTTTTCAGGGAAGGGGAGGCAGGTGAGCTCCTTTCTGAAGAGGGGAGGGGCAGCTCTCACCTGGCTTTTCCTAGACAAGGACACAGGACAACAGGGCTAGCCCTCTCAAGGAGTGGTGGAGAGGGGCACAGGGAACAGTAGTTAAGACTTGATATCAAGTATATAACTTTATTCTAGTTAGAAAATGTAAAAGAGATAGCAAAAATTTCTTTTACCTTTGGATTTCCTTGATCAAGCTGTAAATCCTGCAGAGCTCTTTCTAGCCTTGACTTCTCATCCAGTGCACTGGTAGCCTATGGTCAAGTTTAAACACAACACTCAGTATTTAGTCTGTAAGAAACCGTTTCTATATTTTGTTCAAGTATTCCTCAGTTACCTGTATTTCGATGGTCTTCAGCCTTGACTTCAACTTCTCATTCTCTTCTTGAAGTCTTAAAATTTCCTTTGTGAGTAAATTCAGGTTTCATTAACACACAAATATTCTTAACATGCGAAGTCATTTCATTATAACTGTTAAATCACAGTTACTTAAATATGTGCATGCCCTGACTGTTGGGAACATCCCAATTTCGCCCAGCCGACCAGCCTCAACACCTGTGAGTCATCTCTAGCTCTAAGACGTCTAGTTCCTCCTCTCCATCTCACACTCTCCGTCCCTCACTCCCTTCCCAAAAGTCCCTATTCTTTGCTGTCTCCCACCTGACTGATCCTGCAACTCTGGGGTCTATTTTGGTCTCCCACACACACTGCCACTTACCCTAAAAGCCCAATCTTCATCAATTCAATACCTGTGCCCGTACCCCCAAATGGTTCCAAGCAGAGGTCACAAGCTTGTTCTTAAGTAGCTCTGTCACGAGAGTCCCCTGCCAGATGAGTCATTTCTTCCTATCCTCCAACAGACGTCAGCCAGTCAGAGAACAGTATGCTACAAATCACGCCCCTTCTTTCTGTGCCCTGCCTGCCATGTCCCCTTCTCTTCCCTCTGACAAATAATCTGTCTGTACCCTCCAGCCCCATTCGGGCACTGTCGTGTCCAAGAGCCTGTCCTCACTGCTCTCCCTACCTCCACGTGGACTGTGTCTTTTCTGTTACTCTACGGCACCCGTGACACACAGATTAGGATCATCCTGTCTGTTTGCAGAACATTAGTTCTCCCTTCCCAGTAAGACTACCTGGTTTTCGAGGGAAGGAGGCCAGTTACTATATTGCTTTTAATCTAAAATGATCTAGCATAATGTTGAAAATCTTAGGAGTTGTGAGAAAAAATGTCTGAATGTTGGTGATTCTCTCAAATTTCATAATAAAACAATCTCTTCGGTGTTACCACAGATCATAAACCTCAACGCTCTTCCCATGAACACTGCCCCACCCTCCATGCTCTTCATGCCATTGTGAAAAGATATAACCGGGTTGCTTCAGACCCTCGTCTGGCCCACCTGGGATCATAAAGTAAAGCCACTGTGATGGATGCTTACCCACAGGGTCCCAAAGCCTGAATCAACCTCCTCCTGTCTCAGTTTCTCTACCTCAGAGTAGTGCAGGGGGTAGGACAAAGGAAGACGGTTTGCCATTTCACATTACCTTGTTTAGGAGTTCTGTTGTTCCACCTTCATTAAGTGGAGCAAGTTTTGGCTTTATGACATCTATGATGGGCTGAAATGAAACAAAGAAACCAAACTGAAATTACCACAGAATAAATCATGGGTTGTCATTGGACACTTGTATTTTCTAAGTGGAAGACACTGTAAATATATCCACTGGGATGTCAGTGCTACAAGTGCAGGGATTTTCAGTGGTTTGATTTTCTGCTGCCTCCCAGTGCCCAGGACAGTGCCTGACCCACAGTGCCCAATACAAGCTAGAGATAAAAATGAAAGCTGTCCTTCCCATATCTTAAAAAATATTATATAGATGAGTAGGAAGGAGGGAATAAAGATGGGAAAGGAGACATTCAAAATCAGAATAGGTATAGATTCTAGCATCTAGGGGCTGGGATTTTAACCACTGAGAGTTGAAACAAAGATTTCTGCATGAACCCCAGATTCTGAGAAAGATTGTAATGTTGAAGAGGATTCAGTCAATTACATTACTGCTGAAGAATAGGTTGGCTTGAATATTCTGACAGTTTAGAAACATGAATTAAAAACAAAAGAATCCATGTCCTCTGACTCCAAAATTTTTTAGCCAGAAATAAATTTCAAAGAAACCACTGGAAAATTGTTTGGTATGTCTACATATATGGATTAATTTCAGTGCAGTTTAATTATACAACAGTAGGGGCTATTTATGGTTCATCTAGCCAATGGGATGTTAAGTGGTCATTGTAAATAATGAGAACAATTAAAAAGAAAAGTAGGTAACTATGACTACTGTCTCCATTTGACAGATGTGAAAAATGAGGCTCAGCCATCTCAAGTAACTCAGAGAGTAATAGAGCTAGGGTGTGTACCCAGCACTGGTGAACCCCAAAACTTGCCCTCTGCATCTTTTCAGTGAAGAGTTTATATGGCTGCAATTAGATGGACTGTAGAGATTGCACTCACATGCACAAACACATGTGGGTGTGAGATATATTAATAGCAGATGCAGTAACCTCTGAAATTTTTCTTCTTTGCCTGAAATCTAAGAGCAATTTTTGAATTGTGCTTTCAAGTCAAAATGTTTTTCCTTGAGAGTTTTCATTTTAACCTCTGAAGGCTGAGTGACTTGAGGATTTTAAATACTGGACATTAAGATATGGATAGAATGACCAAAAATTACCTTTTTATTTGAAGATGTAAATTCTGCCTTTTCAAATTCTGCAACTTGATCTAATAACTCTCTTGAAGATAAAAGCAAATATGAAAAAATATTATTTAACTAGACTTGCATCAAATATAAGGATAAAATCACTGGTATCAAACTATTACATGCTTAAAAAAACAGAGCAAGACGGACAAAACATGACCATACAAAAAAATACATTCAGTTAACTAATGGTCCAACCCACATGCACTCAAATTTGAATCTTCCACAGCACCTTGTATTCTGCACTACAGGGTGTAAAGTTAATATCTGCAATACATATTGCTAGAACTAAACTGCAATGTCAACACTTATGCCCAACATTTGTAGCTAACTTTTCATTTTTGAAGCTCTATTAGGAGACTGTTCTACTATATAGTATACATTGGTAGCCAGTAGATGCTCAAGGAAGACAACTTGATTTGTCTTTCATTTGACTTCTTTTTAACTTTGAAAAAAATGTATTATCTTTTATTGAGGTAACATTGGTTTACAACCTGTATGAAATATGATTACAGGGTTCACATCTCTTCAGATGTATGTTACCACACCACACCCTCCACCCCAACACCAGTAACCCACCAATACTGTCCATGGGGCCCTTCTCCACCTTCCCTGTTTGTTGCCTCGATTCTGAAGAAAACCGATTTTAACAGAGGAGCCTCAGAAAAATGGAATTTGCGATTATCTACTGAAAAAGAGTATTACACTTACTAGAAAAGAGTGATATAGTCTCAAGATAGATGGTCTAGCGTTTATTATTCACTTTCATTCGCAAAGGTAAATGAGACATGTCTATGCAAAAGTTCCTCACTGGGAGTAACTACTCTTCGAAGCTTCTTAGTAAGTCAGTTTCTCAGTCTTCTTTTCACTTACCTACTGACAGTTGGTGAAATCAAATGTTTTCCTACCTCACTCACAGGGGATGAACACACCCGGGGAGCTGATGTGCTGAGGCTGTGTTTAAAGACTTGCCTCATTTCTGGTATGACTTTCCTTAGAATGATTTCAGTTTTACCAGCTTTACCATACTTTTTGAAATTAATGAGCTCTTTGATATTGTTCAGATTATATAACATTTCCTATATCTCCTATTTTAAAGGCAAGCATATAGTTTCAAATGAAATTATTTAGAAATAAGCTTCTACACTACTGGTCTGAACTGACGCTATTTGAATTGATTTTTAAGTGTTTCATAATCTTTATTTCTTAACCTATTTCTAAAGACTTATTATAATACCGTTGAGATACCACAGATATGGAAAAAAAATTAATGGACTTAATAGCAACTTCATACATCTTGAAGGCTCTTACAACACCTAGGTACAGTAGAAGAGAGAATTCAGAAGAGGACAGTGAATGGCACCTAAGAGACCACTCAGTAACTAGAGGCTCTGCTGTCACCCAACCCAAATATTCTCTTGCGCCAGTTCCCCCAAAGGTTGCCACAAAGACATACACTGACTTTTAAGATCATGTTTGGGCCTCTACTGTCATAACTGTGGGTTAACTCATTACCTGTTTTCAAGTTCAGAGATGTCTGTCTGCAGCTTGAGGTACCACTTCTCAGCCTGTGAGAAAAGCTGCTGCAGGAGTAACACGTTGGTGTAGGCCGTGTTGATGAGCTCAGACTCCACTTCACTGTGGACCACGGCCTGTAACCCATTCAGCACCTCGGAGACTTCATCTATGGTGAAGGTCTCCTCCACCAGCCTGAAAGACAACCCCAACCCAAAACCTCTGTATTAACAGTAAAAGCTACTCGCAAAATAAAGCAAAACTAAAGAAATCCCCACACAAGAGGTTACTAATGAAAATCTCTCGGGAGTTACCTTTACTAATAAAATAGACTGATAATAAGCTCAAATACTTTTTGATGTCTAGTCAAACAATTCAGTTGTGGCTCATTCTTCAAATAAGCGCATCCTTTCATACAAGTAACATGTATCAGAAGCATTCTCCATCTGACCTTCAGTTTTTAGTTACAATTTTTTTTACTTTAATCTCCACTAAAGTAGTCTCATCACATTTAGTAATTTCAAAAGTCACCTGAAAAGTATAATTTCTCCTTTTTTCTATTATTCCTGTAGTATTTTAAGAACTTCTTAAACTATTCACATGTTAGTAAATACCTATAAGCCAATGAACAGTAATTATATATTGCTTCTCTTAGCATTCTGGAGATCCCAAAGGGGGGGAAAAATACATATCTTAGTTAAAGCTCCATTGCCCACTGAACATTCAAAAAAAAAGAAAAAGAAAGAAAATCATCAATTGTGGTAATAAAAATTCACTCTCACAGAGAGAAAGTTTGGGTCGGGAGGGAACTTCAGAGCGATCCTCCTTAATCCCCTCACTTCACAGAAGGGAATGAAGAGGACTAACACCCATGGCCCCGGTGGGGGAGACCCAACCCCATAACTTCCGGCACTCTCAGCACAGTCCAACTGACTCCTTGAGAAACCTTTCACTCCGCAAGGACCTTATCCCTCAGACTCAGCTAATACAGAGCACGGCTCAGCTTCAGGTTTATTTTCTTTCTCCCCTCCAAAGGGACATAGTGAAGGGAGTTGCACCCAAGTCTTACAATAGTTAATACTCAAGCTAACGGAATTTGATTTACCATTCTGTAATGAAAAATTTAGTCCCTCTAAGAAACCCAAGACTTTAACATTTTTGTTGAAAGTTCTTATTGAAAGTGCTAACAATGTTTCTATAGTGTTTAATGAGCATATCAAATTTGCTTAAAACTCTTTTTTGGCAGTCCAAGTTCATTATTATGAACACCACAGCAGTTAAGGTACTTGGATGTACAGAGTGAAGAATTCAGTACATTCTCTAGTGTTCTCACACCTCGCCAATTAAACTGTTGCTCACATCCGCTGGGGTCCAGGAAACCAGATTACTAGATTAGTGGGTCAGAGAAACAACTGTCTACAGCTAATGACCTCTGCAATGGAGCCAAGTTCATGACTTTATGACAACTGGATGTCTCTTAGAAGCTTTTCATTGATATCTTGACACTCAAGTGGCCAAAATCTGATGCCCAAGTAACCTGATGTCTCATTATTTAGCCCTTTTCTTTGGTTTTCTTATTACCCTTTAGATCAGATATACATTATCTATAGATTTCAGTCATCTTCCATTATTGGTCTGACCAAACTAATGATCATCTCTTGCTGCTCAATGGAACTAGTCAGCAAGCTTTTCATGGTTTCTTGCTGTTTTCCCATCTCCTAATTCTGCAATATAAACTGCATAAGTGTTGTCTTGCTAATAGCCACGTCTTATGATTATAATCTTTTAATTAACATCTCAAGTAATTAAAGTTCTGGAATCTTTAATACAGTATGCCAATCATTCCTCCACATGCACTTCAATTTCCTGACTGCCCTTCTGAAACTCTGGATTCCTCCAATTATCACAGACGCATGCTTGCTAATAGATGGCGCCTACCACAATCCGATTTCTTGGATATTTATTTCTGTGTTTCACATATCCACAGGGCTCAGTGGAGCTGCTCTCAGTGAATGACAATAGGGGGCATGGTTGCAGGGTCTCTGTTACTGCATTCCCACACTGGCTGCCAGCAAGATATATGTTCCCTTTAGATGGTTCCTTTAGAGTCTTCTCATACCTGCTCTCCTTGAGGTCTTGGAAGCAAGAATCTACAGTTTTGAGTCTCAAGCTTCTTTTTGAACGAGCAAAACGCATATAATTGATAACTTCATTTTGATGGTGCTCATTTAGGCCTAACTCTGCCTGAAAGATAGAGAATAACCTGTTAGTCTTAAAAAAGTGTTAAAGGATCTAACAATGAAAATATACAGGATACCTTATGTTAGAAACTAGATGACCACTGAACTCAGCTCACTTCTTTCTGGTACACGGTCACCCCTTGAGGACACCCCCAGCCCTTCTTGCAGTCAGGTGAGGTCATGTGCCTACTTCTGAGTAACTGGTGCAAGCAGAAGCAATACAGGCTATTTCCAAAGCCTGGGTTGTGAGACCTGGGGGTGGGCCTGTTTGTGAGATCTGGAGGAGAGGTAACTTGGCAGAACAAAGTTAATGTTGCAAATGTACCTGAATTGTGACTATAAGGTAGATTTCCACTGGGCATTAAAAAAAAAAAAAAAAAAAAAACAAAAAAANGACTATAAGGTAGATTTCCACTGGGCATTAAAAAAAAAAAAAAAAAAAAAACCAAAAAACTGAACAATTACACTAGAAGTGACATTATCTTTATGGTTACATCCTCATAGGTAAGAACATCCCACAAATGAGAAATACCTCAAAACAATGGCACAATGCTTAAAAAGAAAGAATCCATAAACAGAAATTCTCAGTCTTTTCTATAAGCTCCTGAGGGCATAAATCCTGTCTTAAGCCACATTGCTCTGTTTTAAATAGTACATCTATACTCACCAGTCCTCCAAACTCCTCAAACTGACCCTATTTCCTAGGACTCTCCTGTAAAAAAGAGCTCTAAAGTATGATAATGTTTCCTGGCTCGGTTTTGCTCTTACTATCCTGATCCTGGTCTAAAAGTATTTATCCATTCCTATTTTCAAGAAACCAAATCCTGCCCAGTGGTGTCCTGGTGAATGTTTCAAGGGTTGGGGTGGGAATCTGAAACTCTGATTTGTAGCCCTTGCTGGTTTTTATGGTGGAAATGCTTCCATCAAGGCTGATTTTGAGGCGCCAATATAATATCACTGAGCAGAGGTAAAAAGAAATGTATACAACTGGCTTTCTTTAGCCAGTACAAGGATGCTCCAGGACACCCTTTGAGGTCAAACCTGTTTTACAGACCCAGTGAAGCCTCCCAATATACCCTCTGTCACTCTAGTTATGCTTCCCTCCAAAAACTAGTAGCATTTCTGCTACTTTTTTGGTACCAGTACAGACTGAGCACTACCTTATACAAGCTTTTTGTTTTCAGGTGTTGTAGCTCCAAATAGACTGTCAGCTCCTGAGGGCATAAATCATTTCTTAAGCAACACTGCTCCTATATAATGTCTGTGCAGCAGGGAAATTCATATATGTTAATTATTTGTTCTTCTGTCCAGAACAGCTAAGACTATCCTAAGACCAAGAAGTTATTCAAGCTGAGAAAGAAGATCTTTAAGACCAAAGACAGAGAAGTTCCTCTAAAGTGGCTGCGAGTGTAGAAAGGGAGCAGAAATGGGCAGCTAAGTTTAACATGAGAAGTACTGCCAGCCCTGGAAAGGGTGTTCACAGATCTTTGCTTCCTCATACATACCTGTATACAATGTGTGCACAGGTCAAGTCATTAGTGAGAAAAAGGAATAAGTTGATATGTGATATAAGTGAACAAAGCATTGGACTGAAAACCAAGTCTAGTTATACAATTGTTACCAAGTCACTTGAATTCATTGTCACCATCTGAGAGAAGTAGATATGATCATCTCTAAAATATTTAAATTCAATAGGAGCTACCTAAAAAGGGAAATCAAAATTTAATTTTTTGAGAAACCTTGTTAATAAAATAATAAAAAGAGCTAAAAACAGTGGGCAAGAATCCTACCAAAACACCACTGCCAAGCTAGTGTCTTGAGATTGTGCCATAAAGTGAAGGGAAGAATGGAAGTATCAAAAATAGTTTCTTGTTTCTGACTATGCCCCCAAATCCATATACTGTGATAAATACAAGACAATGTAATAAAAATGAGCTCAGTCCAATAGAAGCTACTATATATCGACTGCTTAATATTTTAGCAGGCACTGTCCTATTTTATATGTATTATCTCATTTATCATTTGAACAACCGTATCACAATTATTATCTGTAATTTACTAAAGAACCTGAACCTGACTCCAAAGACTCAGCTGGTAAGCAAATTACAGGAAGACAGAACAAAACAATGTCAATTTTTTGGTGACATCACCAGATTTTCAACTTGTTCTTGATATTTATAGACGTCAAGAGAATGAGTAGGACAACTTCTAAGCTCAAGGAGAGTAGGAACCAGTCTATTTTGTTCACAGCTGTACCCTCTATAGAAAGAGAGTGTCTGGAACATAATGTAGACTTCTGGTTGCTGGGATATTCAGAGCCCATTTCAGTGGTGTCCCCAAATGCTGGTTTCGTTCCTTTTCTGAACACGCCCATACTGTGCACTAGTTCTAAGTAAAATTGTTATTTGCGTTGGTAATGCTATCAATGTAAGAGATTGAGCGGATGTGTTTTCAGGGAAATAGGGAAAGCTGGCCTTTTGGGGGGAGAGGGGTGTGTGTGTGGTGTGTGTGTGCGTGTGTGTGTGCATGTGTATGTGTAAAAACTCTTGGGAGTTTTTGGAATCCAATGAGAATCCGCCGTGCGCCTTCTGCTGTTAGCCGGTGTGTAAAAACTCGGGAGTTTTTGGAATTCAATGAGAATCCACCGTGTGCCTTCTGCCGTTAGGCGGCTCCTCACCAGCCACCAGCGACGAGTGACTTGGCCAGAGCACCTCCGGCAAGGTGGTGAGGGATGAAGGGATGTGGCCACTTCCTAGGAGAGGGCGTCACCAATGATTATCCTGTAGGGACTTAGGCCGGAGTTAACAAAGCTTCCCGCACCCGACAGGGCTTCGTCTCCTCAGCGAGGCCTAGGAGCGGACGCACACACACTGCAGGCCATGCCATCACTACAGTCACTCCGCTCCGTGTCTCTAGTCCCGGCCGCTGCCCTCTGCTCGGCGAGATGTGGCGCCAGCGGGCCGGCTACTCACCATAGTGGCGGACGGGAGTCAGCAGCCTAGAAGAGGAGAAGAGGCAGGCTGGAGCCTCGCCAAAGCCGGGACCGTAGAGGGCGGCTGAATCTTAGAAGATGAGGAGGGAGGGCGGGTTGTTTAGAAGCCTCCGGTTGCTATTGGGAACGGAAGCACGTGACCCAGAATTATGAGCTTTTATTGGTCTTTATGATCATGCGACAGGAAGTTCTCGGCAGCCGACCGACCGCCGCATGCGCATTGGCTTCCAGGGGCAGGAAGTCCCACCTTTTCGCGCCACGCCGACCAGCCCAAGGGCCGGGCTGCTGTTGTCAACGGCAACAAAGAAGGCGGATGCCGGCCTCCTCACTGAGGTGGCTGGCTGGAGTCAGCAGCTGCGAGCCGCGTTGCGTTGGAGACCGCGTTTGGGTGAAGAGCTTGTTCAACTCTCCGCGGTCGTCGGCAGCTGACTCTGACTTTTCAAAGATCTCGTGGGGCGCCGGGCGCGTGACCGGGCGTTATTTTTCTGCTCTCCTGGAGTTTCTACCTGGCCCAAGAATTAGGCATCACCGGAGCCTCCAGGTTCCTGGGTAGAACGTAGGACCCCACTCTGCCCCAGCTCTGTACCCCGCGCCATTTGTTTTCTTATATATTCTTGGTAAAAATAATCTGTTGTATACCGTTACTTTTTAATTTTTTTTTTAAGTGACAGACGGAGTCAGTGAAAGACCAGTGTTCAAACTATTAGGCCTAGAATCACCAGCGAAGCTTGTTCAGCAAATGCCTTCCTGGCCTCACTCCCACGAATTCTGAATCACAAAGGCTATATATATATGTATATATATATGTATGTATGTATACATGTGTATATACGTATATATACGTATATATGTGTGTGTGTGTATATATGTATATATATGGCGTAGGATCCTTGGAATACTCAATTTTCAGCCACCGTGCAGGCGTGACCACTGTTCTAGGAGAAGCAAAGTGTAGGATGAGATATTTTTGCAAGTACTAGGGGCTTGGGAGTGGGTGGATGAAAGCTATTGGGTGGTCATGGGCCATTGGGTGGGTATTTCAATAGGTTTAGAAGACAAACATTAGCCAGCTACAATTTCTAAAGAGGCTATGAGTAAGCTAAAAAGTGCGCTGTAACACTGAACCGAGACAGCGCAATGGGGAGCGTCTGAGAATCTAGGAAGTCTTACAATCAAAAAGAAGGTATTTGCCATTAGACCTGACTCATCAATAGAGAAGTAATGCTTTTTGGGTTTATGTTTATTTTGGCCACTACATTTAAAATGGAACTTAAAATAGATCATAATTTTGATGTAAAATTCAAGAAAGGATTTTAGACATCTGGTTCCAACCACTTGATTTATGTGTGAACAGAGTGAGCCAAGGTCATGTGACTTCCAGGACTTCAGAACTAGGTGGGGATATCTGCAGCTTCAGTCTGTGATGAAACAGACAAATAATGTTTTTAAGAGCAAAACCAGAAAGCAGGTGTTAACTATTCTGGTATAGCAGTGTTGTATCATTCTGGTTTTAAGAATTTCATTTTCCTTTTCATTTATTGCCACATTCATTGTAGTCAATGTAAGAGATAGATATACCAAATAATGTAGAAAGTTTAGTAATTGTCTCATGAACTGAACTCAGTACTTTTAATTTTTTTAAAGATTTGATTTATTTATGCATACAAGAGTTGGGGTACAGGCCAGAGACTCAAAGGGTGAGAGGATTCACCAGAGACAGAGCAGGGAACAGAACAGGCAGATCTACTGAAATACACTGCTGACAGGAGCAGCAGGTGAAGCAGGAGAGTCTGCTGCACCATGTGGGTCCTCTCCCTGCTCAGGGATGGAACTCGCGCTGCAGTGGCTGCGGAAGCCCCACACTGCAACACTCAACCCCTTGTATCATCAGGGAGGCCCTGACGCAGTACTTTTAAAAATAAACCTGAAACTTTCAATAGTAGAACAAAGTGATAGCAGATATATTCTGTAGAATTAAGCTAACTTACAGAGGGAAAAAGGTGCAGTAATGAAAACATTGGTTAAGTGGTCAAATGGAAATAATTAAAACAATTTTCAATTCAGACCAAGTAAGAACTAGAAGGAAAGTCAGATGGGGGAAAGACAGCTTAGAAAAATAAAGGGTCTTGCCTAATAACAGGCAGTAAAACCAGATCTGAAATCCAAATTTCATGATTGCTGGCAAGTTTTTCATCATTTAGCCCCACCCAAATGCAAGTGATAGGGTTTGCTCTTTTAAATTGATACCCACCCCTCCAAAGATAAGGCCCCTTACCCTCACCTTATTGTAGGGAAGCTTAGAAATACCCCATGATGTTGAAAATCAGGGGCAGAGTTTTCCAGTTTGGATGAGGTTTGGCACAGTCTTAGGCATCAGGAGCCCTTGATGATCTAGGGATAACAGGCAGGCAGTTATCCCTGTGGAGGGATCTCAATCGCCAGGAGACAAGAACAGCTGACAGGTTTCGCCTGTGTGTAATCTGGAGCAGTCCCAGACATGGAAGGATGGTCTGGGAGCACTGGCTTGATTGTGCCCAAATTCCTTTGGCCTCCTACTATCACCAGAACAGAATCTCTGTCTCCCTGCAAATGCCTGCAAGATTGAACGTTCTCACTCTACCGTCCTCATAACCTCCCTCCAAGCCCAGTTAGGTATCTACTTTATCATGCCATCTTTCACATTTCTGTCAAGTGTTGAATTTGACAATGGTGGTTTCCAGTCTTGGGTGATGATTCAGACAGACTATGTCTGTCTAGCTCATAATTAGGTCTCACAATCTTTGCTTCTATCTTACCAGAGATACTGAACTCATGTATAAAGTCACTTTACTAGGTGCTGTGAATGTAAGGTAAAGAAGGAATCTGATACACTTGTTTGACACTCAAACAATGGTGTTCATCAGTTTGTACTTCTATTTTCCCATGGCAAACCCTGTGCTTGCTAAGGGTTATTAGCACAGGGGGGCCAAAGGAGTAGGTGGATAATGCAAATATTTATGAGTATTTTTGTGGCTTGGGGATTTTTAAAGTTGTTCCTTAAAGCTTCATCAGCAAGTTCTATTAATTTACAATTCTATTTTAATCTGAAATCTTCTGTAACAACGATGTTATAATATCACTGTCAGCTCATCTACCCAGCTGAGTTGAATGTTGTTACATAAGCTGTCTAAATAGTGTCAGCAAATATGAACATGTATTTTTGATCTTAAATTGATGAATTTGGCTCATGAAAAGGCTGAACTTGTGCTTTGGGTTGTTTACTAGCTTGGTTTGATTACCAAAACAAACAGTTGGAGCTGTGAGGGAGAGCAGCTCCACCCAGTTTTAATAGTGAGCTTCTCAGTCTCACTATTAAAAAAAAAATGGCTGTGACAATTTAAAATACATGTGTATGTTTTTAAATGTGGGAGACATACAAAGGAATCCATTTTATACCTTTTAGCATAGTTCAACACAAAGCAAAGAAGGAAACACTGTTGATCTAACTATCTTTTAAATTATTGCAAAATGAGACTTATGCACTTATAAATTACTGACCATTAATACTGGGGCCAATTTCAGGAGATTTGCAATCTAGACAAGGCAAAAGAAGGAATGGAAAGGTGATCGTGGTCTTTTTAGCAGTGTTGACAGATGTTCTATCACTGCTCTCTATCTCCTCTCCCCCCATTGTGTGCAAGGTTCTGTGCCCACCATATTGAGGATCTTTGGGAAAAAGTAGAGGGATTCAAGAAGCCCCAGCTTCCCCTACTCTGTAGATCTTTGGGTGAAAGTATTGTGTGGGAGGAGGGACTAGGCAAGTTTTACTTAAGCAAAAAGAGTAAATAATAACATGGATAAGTAAAAGATAATATAGGTGGTACAGAGAAAATGCAAAAATTTTGAAGATTATATGGGAAAGGAGAATCTGAAAAACATTGAAGTGGGAGTAAGTGGCACATGGTTAGGAGAAAATAATTTTGTGGGCTTTTCTTGAAAAAGGCAGAGTCTTTAGAGTATGTCTTTTTGCATGTAATACTGCCAGGGTTCTCTCCAACTTCCCAACTCTGCAGTTACAACTGAGAAAGCAGTCAAGACTTTAAAGGGAAGAATCCAGGGTCGAAAGCTTTTAGAGGAGCTGTGGTATTTTATTTAGTCTCTCGCAGGCAAGAGGCTATTGTTCAGTTTTGCTATTTGCTCCCAGTTGGTTTCAGAATGCTCCACTGACCATCAGAGTAATGGCGGGTGCTGACAAATTAGATTAGTGAAATTGCTATATATGCATTAAAGGAGGTCAAGGAAGTGGTTCACCATAAAATTCTACAACTCCCTTTACGATTGTGTGGATGACAGCAATTTCTTAGCCCAAATAATAGACTAGTTTCACTGATTAAATCCCCATACATTAAAGTACCCCAAAGGACACAAACACCAAAACCATCAAGAAGTTACGTCTGCCACAAAAAAATGTGGGAATACCGTCTTGTAGAGTACCAGAAAAAGTAATTGTAAATATGATGACCAGCTCTGAATCCTTGTTCCGCACACCCATGTAAATATATACAATTGAATTAAACCACCAGCTTCGTCCATGTGCTCATGTAAGACAGGACACACGAGAGACACCGTAGGGAAGGGAACAATGCATAAGATGGGGCTTGTCCCTTCCCAACGTGACCTTATAACTGAGTCGAGGGAGAAGGCAAACTTGTAGAACATCTCAAAGCAGACAGAAAGTGGCAAGGGCGCTCAGAGCAGGGAAAGGTCCCCTCTAGGTAAGGCAGAGAGACAAGGTTAAAAGAGCCTCCCGGAAGCACCGGCACTGGGTTTAGTGTGGGTCATGACTGTGGAGGAGAGACGGTTGTCCTGAGCTAGGAACTGAACAGAAAAATTTGCTCAGGAAATCTCTACAAGGGTGGTGCTATGAAGGCTGGAAGGTCTGAAGGGAATGCAGGGCAAGCATGTGTGTGAGTGGGAGTTTTCTCAGCACGCTGGGTGAGGAATAAAAGCAAAAGGAAATATCACCTTTAGTCAGCTTATGCATGTCTTTCTTCTCTGCTGCTATATTCAAGCTCCTTGAAAAGAAAGCTTTATTATATGAACCACCCAAGCCCCTAGCAAGGCTAGGCCCTAATAAGCTCTGTGCAATGCTTGCAGAATTGAAACAAAGATTAGCAGCAATAGCTCAGTAAACATTCATGAGTACCTGCTGGGTTCCAGACAGAGTGCCTGTAGTTGTTTTGACCCTGGGCATGCCTTTTTTTGGGTGGGGTAGCATATGATAGCAAACGTATTCAGTTATCCCTGTTCCCCATGGTAAATGTAATTCTGGGGTGGTTTATATAACTTTCATGAGTTTTCGAGAGCAAATTATTTGATTCTTGTGATTTAACCCTTCTGTTTCATATAACTACAGATTATATTCTAGTTGGTCAGTTCACTTCTGTTACATTTTGAAGATATCTCATAAAACAATTACATTAAAACAACTGTACATTTGTTTTTGTTTTTGTTTTTTTTTTAAAGATTTATTTATTTATGCATACAAGCACTGGGGTACAGGCCAGAGGTGTGGGGGGGTGAGAGGATTCACCACAGAGAGCAGGGA
>JAGFMF010011466.1:9689655-9761722 GCA_019455555.1 Galemys pyrenaicus
AGACCAAAAAGCAAGCACAGTTTCTTCACATGTCCCTCTGCTCCACGTGCCCCATCCAGGTCTCCTTGCTGTTCTCCATCTTCCTTTCTTCTCTTCTCTTCTCTGCAGAAATCTTCTTATCCTCAGCTCCACCCACTTAGCGTGGACCAGGATATTTGGAACTTCCCCTTTTCCTGGGACCACCCTGTTACAGAACCACTCTTGTTTTAATACTTTGGCTTAAAATTAAACTCAGTTTGGGCTGTGCTGTTATCTGAGGAGACTATATTACCATGAGGACCAAGAATAACTTAATCAAAACATAACCATTGAATATATGGAACTCCTTAGATCCATAATGATATTCAAAGAGGAAAAAGCCAAAAAAAATTCATCATCATCAAGGCAACTCGTATTCACTCGTTATCTTTGAAGCCATGTCATTAATGTAAAGCAGACTTACTGTCTGTCTTTATGAACCATATAATTCCAGTTGACAAAATAAAGCTCTATTTTATGGAAGAATGCCAGCTAGACATAGAAGGAGGATAAACTTAGAGCGATGACAACTTAGAAAATCATAAACTTCCAACTCCTAGTGAGAACGTAGATCATCATTTGTTAAACTATTGGGAGATTCATCGATAGGACCTGGATGCTCATTTGGAACCAAAGTGACACCCCAACAGTGTGGTTTTGTCATCAGGAGAAAACGCAATTGTACAACAAAGGGATCAAACAGCCATCCCTCCAACCTACTATTTAGTCTTAGCATCAGACATGGCGGCACAAGCAGGCTGTAAACATCTCCTGTCTCTGCACCCTTATATCACAGCATCACCTCGGGTAAAATCTAGCTGAACTCTCCGATTACTAGGGCACACTGATTGCTCAGAGGGGGATGGCTAGATAAAATGATTGGGTTTCCATATCTGAAATATTATGAAGTCATTAGCCATTAAGATTTGGACTTAATTTAATGAGTGGGTTAATATCTAATAGCATGAAAACGTGTTGTGAAGCATGCTATATCCCTCAATATACAATACAGTCCCAATTTTATGTAAGTGTAAATGACTTAGCCTCCTGTAAATGACTTAGATAATCCTGGGAGAGGAATAAAGAGGTGTCATTTAATGTAGTCCTAGTAACACTGACTGAAATGGGAGGGAGAAACTAGACATAAAGGAAAAAGTAAAAAAATAGTAGCATTCACTAAGCACGGATCACATTATGCTTTATCTGAGACAGAGAGTAGTTTTGTTAGCCCACTAGCAGATGTGCTATGTTTTCAGACCTAAGAAAACCCTGGTTTTACTCATCCCCAAAGCTGAAAGTTGAAGAGGTGAAGCCCTTTTGCCCTTCTCAGAATGACTAACCATCAGTGCATCTCCTTACCACTAAGAACCAGACCAGATAGTGGTCCAGAAAAGGCAATTCTCTAACAAACACAGGTGAGCCACATGGTGCAAAGCTGTTGGAACTTGGAGGCTACCTGCTACTCCCACAGTGAGCAGCCTCTTACTCTCTGCAGTGGCCGCGGAGCCTCCAGGAGACTTGGATAAGCAGGAAGAAGCACAGCCTTTCTTCACAAGAGCCTTCGCTCAGGTTTGAGGAGAGAAAGAACCATTACCAAGAATCATGCTAATGAAAAACATCAAAGTGATCTGCCTCCTTCCCGGGACAGGTAAATAAAGTTGTAACCATGTTAAAAACACTTTCACCCTCTTATTAAAGAATAGGCTATTCAGCAACTATCTGGAAGACAGAGGCAAGCTACATGCATGGACAAGGAAAGACCTCAGCCTCTCTGTGCAGTGCATGGAGTCAGAACAGAGCTCAGGCACAGACTCCCACTCATGCACACATCCATGCAAAGGAAAGGCCATGGATGAACACACATGAACCTTTAGAGCATAGATATGTAGCAGCAAGTAGGTAAGGAATGGAATGAAAGGGAACTTTAATTTCACTTACTATACATATTTCTAAATTTGACAATGTGCTTTTCACAGTAGCAGATACTTGTTTATTCCTTGTGTCGATGTTAAGAACGAAGAAAAGGTGAACTCATACCCTCCTGGTAGAAATGAGACAGCCACTTGAAAGCAAGTAGGCAGTTCCTCAAAAGTTAAACACAGAGTTACCGTGTGAGCAGCTATCCTACTGCAGTGTGTTTACCCAAGAGGAAATAGGTGCATGCACCCAGGCACAGATGCTTGTAGAAGCATGATGTGTAATCGTTCCGAACTGGGAGCAATCAAAATGCTCACCAGCAGGTGAGCGGGTCCTAGCCGGTGGGAGGGTCCCGTCATTGAATCCCCTTCAACAGCACTGGGGATGAAATTCAGCATAAAGACGCTGAGTGATAAGCCAGACCAAAAAAAGCATCTACTGTGTACTTCCATTTGTTATAAACTTCTAGAAATGTAAACGAAACTACAGAAGGCAAATTGGTGGTTAAATGAGAGTGGGAGTGGGAAGGGGAGGCACAAGGACACTTCTGGGGGTGATGGATCTGCTCACTCTCCCACAATTTAGAGTGCATATTACATCAATGATGTAACTCTGTTTTAAATTGGTGCAGTTTGTTGTATGCTAATCACAGCTCAAGGAATCTGTAAACAGATAATAATACGTGCCTAAACTTGGAAATAAGACTAAAGGTGGATAGTAAACAGAACTCCAATCCCTTGAGAAGGCAACTGCTAAGATTCAGGGGTCTTCTTTTCCAAGACTGTGAGCTCCAGAAGGGCAAGTCTGCCTGATTCACCTGCTCTGTCCCCAGCGCCACTGCAACAAAGCCCGTGGTCATTAACTATTGTTTAAAGGGTTATTTATTTATGCAGACAAGAGCTGGGGTATAGACCAGAGGTGGGGTGGGGTGAGAGGGTTCACCGGCGACAGAGTGGGGAACAGAACAGGTAGATCAACTGAAATACTTTGCTGAGGGGAGCAGCTGGCGAGGCAGGGGAGGTCTGCTGCGTCATACGGGTCCCCTCCCTGGCAGGCGGCAGGGATCGAACTCGTGCTGCAGTGGCTGCGGGCTGCTTCATAGCGCTGTGCTTAACCCATTGTGCTACCAGAGAGGCCCCTTCATTAACTTTTGAATAAATGAATGTGTAAATAACTTACCTCCTTTTTTCTTTTTTTTCTAAAGTTTTTTTTTTTATTCATTTATGCATACAAGCACTGGGGTACAGGCCAGAGGTGTGGGGGGTGGGTGAGAGGATTCACCACAGACAGAGCGGGGAGCAGAACAGGCAGATGAACGGAAGTACACTGCTGAGGGGAGCAGCGGGCACAGCAGGAGAGGTCTGCTCCGCCATGTGGGTCCCCACCCTGGCCGGCGGCAGGGATCGAACTCGTGCTGCAGTGGCTGCAGTTTGCTTCATAGTGCGTCGCTTAACCCACTGCGCCACCAGGGAGGCCCCCTCCTTTTTTCATATGGCATCATTACAACATTTTCATGTCACTGAGAATTCTTTGAAAATATATTTATGGCTGCACGCAGCTGTTGATTTCAGACTTACGGTTGTCGACAGTTTTCTGATATAATCCACGGTGCTGTGACATTCAGCTTTGCATGTCGATCTTAGGGTATAGCACAGAAGATGTATGTGTATCCTGCGCTAAGACCATTCTTTGAATCCAGTTAAGCAGATGAACAACTTAATTTTACATCGCACAGATAAAAATGGGGGTTAACTTTTCCATTTAAAAAATTTATTTGCTGAATTCATTTCTCTTTCCCTCAGCTCCTCTTTTGCAAAATGGGAGTAGCAATAGCATCCACCTCTCAAGACGGTCACGAGGACTAAAGATGGTGCAGAAACAGCCAATGGGGGCCCGCCCTGGTGGCGCAGTGGGTTAAGCGACGCACTATGAAGCAAACTGCAGCCACTGCAGCACGAGTTCGATCCCTGCTGCCGGCCAGGAAGGTGACCCACATGGCGTAGCAGACCTCTCCTGCCTCGTCCACTGCTCCCCTCAGCAGTGTGTTTCTGTCAATCTGCCTGTTCTGTGTCCTGCTCTGTCTGGTGGATTCTCTCACCACCCCCACATCTCTGGCCTGTACTCCAGTGCTTGTATGCATAAATAAATAAATCTTAAAAAAAAAAAAAACAGCCAATGACCACACAGAACAGTTAGTTGCTGTGATGGGCACTTAGGGTCATTCTTGTGACAAAGTTGTCTGTGGCTCCGTCTAAATTCCCTCAAGTCAAAACTTTCCGCCACCTTGGGAACCAGTTGTATGAATTCATTTTTGTTAAAGCATTCCAGAAGATCCAGAAGGCTCTTCTGGATGGGTTGGTGTGAAATAAGATCTGTCGTTAAAGCATCTCTGTTTCGCACCTCTTTAGAACACTTACTGTAGCCAAAGAGAAATGTTGCCCCCAGCAGAACAAATTCCAAGTGTTGATTCTGGACACTTCTGGGCATCAGAAGGATTCAGGGAAGCAATTTTCTTTTGAGTGGATTTTCCCTATATTTCCACTGAGTTTCAGGGTTGAATAAGTGAAACTTAGTTGAAACCACTGGCTTTGTCAAGTTGTGATAGCAACCCATAAATCATTTTAGGTTTCTTAATAGGCTCTGGAAAGCTTAGAAAATTAGATGGCTCTTGACAGCCTATTGAATTAACAGTTTTGCAGAAGATTATTTTTAGGAATGTTCTGGTTCCAGATTCTCAACATTTAACAGAAATCTTTAATGAGCAACACACACACACAGAGCTTTTCTTTGTTTGAGATGAATAAAGAGAAGGTGCATATATAAATACAGATTGACTCAGAATATCTGCTATTACGTCCTTATTGAAAAGACAACCTCCCACTTTGTTTCAGGAAACTGAAATGTAATGAAGTTGAGTGACTTCTTCAAACCTCCATTTAGTGAATGGGGAGAGGGATCAATCCAGCTTTCTCAGAATCCAAAGTAAGCGTAAAGTTTAGACACCAGAAAGCCAGGATAACAGCCACGTTGTGCTCACATTGCGCATTCTGCACACCACGGTTCACGAGGCTCCTTGGGCACCTCATCTCTTCGGGCCCTGCCCCCCTTCCTCTGTCTGGGCGGCTGGTTGGATGTAGGGCATTGGCTCACATCCTGCAGACCAGGAGGTCAGCCTGTGCCCTGGCCTCATGCTGCTCGGTGCGCTTTGGTGGGAAGCAAGGGCCACACCTGGGAGCTCTCAGAAATGCGGGTGCTCGGCCTCCAGCAGACCTGCGGACGCAGGTCTGTTTTGGAACAAGACCCGGGGGGACATGGATGCACCTTCAGGTTTGAAAGCCCTGCCATGAAATGTCAGAGTAGAGAGCCACAGAGTCTTGGAGAAGAGACCCGGTCGCCCAGGCCAGAGGTCTTGTGTGACAGACTGAAGGCCCAAAGAGGCCTTCTGTTTATCTTGAGACGGGCTAGTGAGAAAAGGAGAAGAAAAAAATGACATCACGGAGGTGGCCACTGACAGTCACCCCAGCTTTGCTCGGGGCTGAAGGCTCAAGGCTCAAGGCCGGTGGCAAGGTCAGTGCTGCTGCTGGGCAAGGGACGCATCGGCACCCAGCCCTGCTGGCCCTGCACGTTGCCATGGCACCCTTGGAGGAACAGGGCTGTGGTCCATTTTCACTTGTCAAACTTCCTGAGGACCTTCCTCCAAGACAGGGCACGTGAGACGCTGCCTCGGCTGTGTGTCAGTTGAAAGCTCCTCTTCGTTTACAAACCACATTTGTTTACTCGCTTAGGCTTCTCTTGGAGAATAAGGTCAATGCTGCAAATGAAGCGAGTAGTTGACTGTCACCCTGTGCCCACAATTCTACCCTGCCCCGCCTGGGCTGAAGCATGACCTTAAGAAGGAGGACACCTCCTCTGCTGTACCTCCAGTCTTTGAGAGAACGTGGCCAACTCAGGCTATGTCGCCATGTCTGAATGAGCCCCTCCTTTGCAGCAGGGGGCTGCGAGCAGTGTGGGTTCTGACTGGAGGGGGCTGCACTGAGGTGGGAGGGAACAAAGACCCCAAGAAAGCTTGAATCAGGCTCTTTTTGGTGGCCTAAAATCCACATCTCATTGAAATAAAAGGAAACTGGATCTGTCTGATTCCAGAGGAGAAGTCACCCTAAAGTCTGAGAGAACCGAGACGACGTCATCATATCTTCTTCTAACCTCTTACCTAAAACCATTTCCTGACGGTTTGTCATTTGGCTGTTGTAGTGAGTCCACCCGTGGAGTGGAGAGGGGGCGGGAGGGATCACACCAGCAAGAGTACGTGAATCCCCCAGTGTCGCGGGACTTTATGTTTCCTTCCACACCTCCACGTCTGTCCATCACACCACATGCCTCAGTAACAGTGGTGTCCATTAAAACGCGGTCATGAAGTGTTCCCAAGAGGTCTCCGTCAGACCAGCAGCTTTCTGGGCCTCCCACTCTCTCCCTAGTGCCTGCTCTGGAGCTCACTCCAGAGAGGGGAAGGGGTCACATATCATGAAGATGTTTAGGGCCCTTGTGGGGGGCAATGTGGTTTGGGGTCAGGAAGCCAGGCACCTGGTTGTCAGGCTACACCCACAGATCCAGGCATTACCACCAAATCAACTCTGAGGTGGCAATCAGATGGCAAGGAAGTCTGGAGTCAAAGTTATCAGCTAATCAGAGTGTCCTCCTTGCATGTGGTTTAGACATCCTGAAAGTTAGCAGAGTGTGGCAATGGGTGGAAATTGCTAGAGTCAGGATGAGTGATGGGGTGTGTGTGTGAGTGCGTGTGTGTGTTTTTGCGGTTGAACACGAGAACCTATCTTTGTTCTTAACTATCAGATGAGGGATTTTAACAAATGAGATGATTTTATAATAATGTGGTCACATGTTTGTACAAACACAAAATCTATTTAACATTCAAGTCAAGTTACAGATTTTTTTCTTTGCTGTTCTTATTAGAATCCTTAAGCATTTAAGGTTAATTACACAGTGATGCAATTTGTTCTTGCATCCGCTCTCGTAGTAAAATACTCTGTGATGATAGACAAGAGAAACTTCTCTTGGACCATCACCCACCAGCCCCAGACACCTACCCACAGGGAGCAGTGTGGCCAATTCAGTATGGGAAAAAATTTTTGAGCATTGCCAGACCTGCATCATATCAAATAACACATAAGACCTAAAATAACACTCTCGTGTTGCAGAAGGAGCCATAGGCTATGCCCGCGGCCTGAAGGAGAGTTTCCCAGGGAAGGAGCTGGGCTTTGCTACCCTCTGCTCAGGGTTGTACAGCTTCTGGAACAGCTGTCACCAAGCAAGCACCGATGCTATGCCCGATTGTTGCCTTTTGTTGTAAAAGTGAGTATCTTTGGATTTTTTTTCTCTTAGTGAAAAAGGTACTAAGGTAGGTTTTTGTTTTTGTTTTTTTTTTTTTGTGAAAGCAAAGTAATGTAACATGAACTTTTAAAATGTGGGGCAGGGGATACCTGTATCATCCTTTATGAAATCATTGTCTTACTGACAATGAAGGTGGTTTTCCATTTTCAACACAAGGGTCTTTATGCATGCAGCCTGGAGGGCATGCATGACTATTCTCTAAAAGGGATGGCATCATGTTGCTGTAAAGGGGCACAGCCTTTCCATGTTAACATCCCTGTCACCACCCCCTCCCCACACGGCTGAACCATCTCCAGCACTCAGGCTGTGAGAGTGACGAGCTCCTCACTGCAAAGTCCAATATTGAACCCAGGAAGGGTGCCTATTCGAACGGTGAAAATATTTAGTCTGTATTTTCCTAATTGCTAGTTAGAGCATCTTTTCAGACGTTTTTCTCCTCTGTTCTGCAAACCACCTCTTCACTTTTTTTGCACATTTTAAAATTTGGGTTACTGGCCTTTCTCCTTTGAGTTTGTAGAAGAGCTTTTCTAAGAGAAACGGCGATAGGCAAGCCACAGCAGACATGAAAGCTAGAAAAGCATCTGTTTGCATAGAAACACGCGGAGAAAAAAGCCTGTGGGGTGTGTGTGTGTTTGTGTGTGTTTTTCCATAGCGTGACTTTAACACCCACACATCTTCAGTAAACGGAGTGAAGCCCCCAAAGCTGGCAACGGCAAAGATGAAAGACAAAGCAAAAAGAGGTCTTATGAGGTGCTCAAGAACGAGACAGTTGACTTCCAGCAACAGCTGAAATCTGGCCTTGCAGCTGCAGAAGCTTCACTGGCAGCCCCAGGGCCGCTCACTCCCAGAGAAACTTGTCCTATAGGAAGAGCCGGGATCTGAGCTCAGGCTTATCAGTTGCTCATGGAAGGAAGTGACGTAGGTCTGTGGGCCTCATCTGGGGTTATCAGGGAGGCTCATCGTGCCCTGGCAGTGACACAGGTGGCAGTGAGGGGTGACGGGCCCAGGCTCATTGACTCACCCTCAACCACAAGGGTGCTTATCTCCACAAGGCATCTTCCTGGGTGAATGCTGGGGTCTTGAGAGAACGGGGTACTTACAGGGTGCAGAAGGACCTACAAGGAAGGGCCAGGAGATGTGTCCTCTTTGTAGCTGACCCTGATATGTGTGTCCATTAGCCACGGAGCAAATAAAAGAGTAAATTCCAAACGGGGATGTGGTGTGGATGAACAAACTGGATAGATGTGGTATATATAATGCCTTTACTCCTTTGTTTTAAAATATTGTCTAACGAGATTAGCTAGGGAGACGCTCCAGTCAGTTTTAACAAGACCTGGGGCAGGCTGTGTTTCCTTCACTTGTGGAAATGGCTACTCAGCCAGTCATCACGGGAGGTGCTCCAGGGAGCCCTGGTAGGACCTGGGACAAACCCAGCAATGGAATAGGGGGTGCCGTGATGCGCAAGGGACCCCCTTGGCCTGGTGTGCTTATGCCAGAGTTTCTAATTCAGGGGTCAGAGGCACCCATGCCCAGATGGTGCTTGTGTGGGGGACACACTGAGAATCACTGGTTTGGAGATAAGTTGCCAGAGAAAGCTTTAACTGGGGAGAAAGAAGATGGGGGAAGTTAGTACACCCTTTGCTTATGGTCTCAGGGTGCTAAGGAAGGGAATGCTGAGACTCAGAAAACTTGAGAAATGCTTTAGGGCAAAGGTTGCAGGTGAGGGACAATAAAGGAGGAAACTGAGGCTGTGAGACAAAGGCCGCCTTGTAAGTCAGTGTAGCGCCAGCCAGACCCAGGTCCAGCCCTCACCTCACAATGCCGGTACCCCAACCCGAGTGCCCACTCTACGCCCAGGCTCCCGCTTTCCTTTCTTCCAAATTATGTTTACTGAGGTAAAGTGGGTTTATATCTTTTTAGCTGCTCCAGGGGTTACAGGTTCAAACCTCTACAAATGTATACTCTCCCACCCTGCCCCCACCAGTGCCCTACCCGCCCTCATGGCTCTTTTCTACATTGGCTCTTTTCACCCCACAGCAACCCACTGGGGGGAACCATGGCCAGGGAGGGTGGTGCCCGGGTTCCACAGCAAGTGGCCGTCACCAAGCTCTGTTCCATGAGCACTGCCTTTCACTCACATCCCGGTCCATTTCCAGGGTCTGAGGGAGACAGTGGGCATTGAGAAATTTGGGGAGAGAGTGAAAACCTTAAATCAGAAAAAGAAACAAGTTAAATTTTTAAGGCCAACAGGAAGGAACAAGTCATATGAGGTGGTCACAAGTCTGAGGAGGGGTTTGGGGCTGTCCTACAGCTTCTCCTCGGAACCCCTTGGATGTCAGATAGCAAAGGCGGAAGACGAGAGTTTCTCAGTGCACAGCCTTGAATATGGGTGAAGGAGGGTTAGAGATTTCACCAATGCATGTCAGAGAAAGGGAAAAAGAGATAACACTATCAAACAAACGCCTTTCTTGCAGATCTTCTCCAAATCTTTGATATGCAGCTTTGTCTATTTTGCAAAAAAAAGCTCACCTTGCGCTGAATGCCTACCACATTCAGTTGTTTTGGGGCATGTATATTTTTTCCAAATGTGGTTATTTTTTTTTCTCAGATGCACCCTCGTGAGTAATCTGAAGCCTGTGATGGGGTCTTAGTGTGTGTTTTCTTGTGTCCAGCAGGCAGAGGCTCAATAAATGGCTCATAGTCCTGTAACAGGGTCGTCCCAGGAAAAGGAGAAGTTCCAAAATCCTGGTTCCACCCTAAGTGGGTGGCGCTGAGGAGGAAAAAAAAATTTCTACAAAAAAAAAAAAATAAAAAGCAACAAGACCTGGAGGAGGCATGTGGAGCAGAGCCACATATAAAAAAAATGCGCTTGCTTTTTAGTCTTAAACTAGTTAAAACAAATGTAAGTAAAAAACCCGTAAAAAAGTTAACAATAGCAGTTTTCATCTTAATTTTAATTTTACTCTTTTCCTCCCAAATTTATCTAACTCTTTCTAACCCTGTTACAGGGCAACCCTAATATAAAATGGGTTTGCCTGACTGGGTCCTCACCCGCGCGCTTGAACGGCACTTATAATGCTCCAACTGCAGGCACACACAACAAAGGTTAATAAAGGGTTTTATTTACAAGGGAAGGAGAAATAGCGTAGTGAATAACACAAGGGGAAGAGAGGGATATAGATTCGTAAATATCTTACTAGTTTTTTGGAGCTGGAACTCAACTGTGCGCTGAGAGCTGACTTCTAAGGAAAAAGGACCCCTTAAGGCCCACGTGTCTGCTTTTATATTCAGCCTGGCTGCTTAACTCCACCCTCAGGTCCCAGTGATCTGCTCTTCGATAATGACCTTATGGGATTTGTAGTCCTTGGATCTTATAGGTTTGGAATGGGGGTCGAAGTTTATAATTTATTTGTATAATTCATTCAGGAGGGTCTTTCCCCCTAACAACCCTTTTCTATAAATCACTACTAAAAAATCCTTTAAACATGTAGCAAGCTTTTGGGCCTTGCTTTAAGCCAATCCTATTTAACTAAACTTTTACCCTCAAGGAAATAAGTAACTTTAAATACTTAACTTAATCACTATGTTCTTTATCCTTTCTATACTATACCCTAATTATATTAAAATTCCTTTCCATTAAAAGCCTATATCTTAATGCAACAAATAACAAAACCCATTCAAAAAAAGCAAGCTTAAAAATTCTAAAGTGCTCCTCTCCCTGCCCTATAACAGTCCCACAAGTGTGAGACTCGAAGAGCCAACATGTTGGGTCAGCTGGCCCCCCGGGAAGGTCTTCTCTGGGCTGCCAGTGTAGGGGCTTGACCTCTTGATGTGGTTGTTCTGATGTGGCCATTTTGAGACTGAGGACATTTCGATAGTTATTTTAAAGCTGTGGAAATTTCTTGACTTTTAGAAAACGTAACCATTTAACTTTCAGCTTTTGAAAAATGAGCAGGCATCAGTGCAGCATGGGGTCCTGGGTAAAGGTTCAAACTATGAAAAAAACTGGGAGCAGGATGAGGTTGTGGGGTCGGTCCATTTCTGATTTACTTTTTTTATAAGAAAAGAAGAAGTAAAAGTTGAATGGTCTGATTTTTTAGGGTCACAAATAGCCTCCAAATTAAGGCTGTCAGTAATCAAGACAGTGTGGTATTCCTGTAAGAACAGACAAGCAGCTCAGTGGGAAAAGTAGCCAGAAAGAAACCCACAGTAATACTAGTAATCGATGGTCATAAAGGGAGGAAAGACAGTAGAAGGAGCCAGCAAATGGTGCAGAAACAACTGGATATACGTATACAAAAAAAAAAAAAGTGAATTTGGCCTAAGACCTTTTGCAAAAACAAACTTACATAGAGCTCACCCTTAAATGTGGACTATGAAACTAAAAAACTCTAAAAGGTAACACTGTAGAAGACCTAGGGCCTCGGGCATTGTGGGGGCTTTTTAGATAAAACACAAAAGGCACAAGCCTTGAAAGAAAGCGCAACTTCATTACAATGGGAAGTGTCCGCTTTGCAGAAGTCAGTATGGAGGACTCGGAAGACAAGCCACAGGCTGGGAGAAGATACTTGCAAAGGACGCATCTGATAAAGGATTGTATGAAAATATAAAAGAGATCTTAAAACTCACCAATAAGAAAACAACCTAATACAAAAAATGGGTCTGCCATCTCCCGAGCCTGTGAACTTCAGGTCCAAGATCTTCCAACCACATGCACAAAAGCCACGGCTTCTTGAAGGATCACTTTGATGAATATGAAAAGTTTAAAGAGACATTCATAATGCGTCCCCTGATGGTAACTTTGAAGATGCTTGTGCAGAAACGAATCAAAAGAATATTTAGAATGCAGAAAGAGAGGCCATGAAGACACAAGAACCACTGGGATAGAAGGAATGTCAGAGACAAAAGCTACATTTTGAAGGCCAGAAGACCAGTGGGCTGTGTGTGGGCCATCAGGGACGGACGGAGCATTTGCACTAACCTGGCTCCTAATGTAACGGGTGGTCCCCAGAAAAGGGGGAAGTTCCAGGATCCCCGTCCCGCTCGCTCTAACTAGGGTGGAGCTGAGCAGGGATAAGAAGATGCTGGAGAGAGGAGATAGGAGGACAGAAGGAAGGGAGGAAGCAGGAAGCAGAATGGAGAGCAGCAAGGAGGCGTGGAGGAGGCATGTGGAGCAGAGGGACAGGTGAAGAAACTGCGCTTGCTTTTTGGTCTTGAACTAGTTGGAACAGATGTGGGTGAGAGACCCGTGGGGAACTTAATAATGGCAGCTTTCATCTTGATTTTGATTTTGCTCTTTTCTTCCCAGATTTATCTGCCTCTTTCTGACCCTTTTCTATGGGTCTCCACTAAAAGGCCCTTTAGTTTTGTGGCAGGCTTTTAAACCTTGCCTTGAGCCAATCCTGTTTGGCTAAACTTTTACCCTCAAAAAAATGGGTAACTTTGAATGCTTAACTTAGTAACAATATTCTTTACCTTTCTGTATTGTTCCCTAATCGTATTAAAGTTCTTTTCCGGGGCCTCCCTGGTGGCGCAGTGGGTTAAGCAACGCACTATGAAGCAGACCGCAGCCACTGCAGCACGAGTTCGATCCCTGCTGCCGGCCAGGGAAAGGACCCACATGGCGCAGCAGACCTCTCCTGCTGTGCCCGCTGCTCCCCTCAGCAGTGTACTTCCATTGATCTGCCTGTTCTGCTCCCCGCTCTCTGTGGTGAATCCTCTCACCGCACCCCCCCCTGGCCTGTACCCCAGCTCTTGTATGCATACATAAATAAATATTAAAAAAAAGATATACAATTGCTTTTAAAAAAAAAAAAGTTCTTTTCCATTAGAGGCCTTCTATGTTTGTCTTGAGGCGGTGGATGGCAGAACTCATTCAGAAAGGGCAGGTTTGGGCGTTCCAGAGTGCCCCTCTCCCTGCCCTGTAACACTAACAACTATACTCACTAGGCACAGGGCAGGGAAAAGGCCCTTCATAGACTCACTCAATGTCAGAATAGAGAAATTCAGTCTCACAGACTGGCCACAGAGTCAGGGAAACAGCTCATCTTCTGAAACTGCCCAAATTCCTCTGAAAATCTATCATTTCCTTTTTGAGTTGTTTCCCCCCAAGACTGAGGCCTTCTCCTAACTGTGCGTGTGACAGTTCCCAGGGCATTCCCTGCTAGAGGAGCTCACAATACCAGGGTCACCTCTCCGCCAGTGAGTGGGGGCCACTGGGGTCTCTAAAGCAGGCCCTCCATGGGCTGGCCCGACGCCCATCTTCTCAGTAGCAATTGCTAAATGTTCGTGAACCTCAGCCAGTCGTGCAGATATTGTCAGAAAGCCATTCTGTAGCAAAATGGTTTCCTTTTTGTACTCATAAATATACATGTGGCTTACTTCCTTTGGTTTTATTTCTTTAATTTTTTACAAAGCAGAGTACAAACTAGGAAGTAAGAAACTCTGGTTTGGGATGTAGTGGACTTCTTACTTTTTTTCTGGTGATCCCTGAACAACAAGTATCTTTCTCATCAAAGGATCATTTTCTCACTTGATCAAACTGTGTTTGTAAAACTAGGTGCTTGGTTTCAAGAACTCATTTACTGTGACCGAAAAATAGAATGGGAATACATTTGTAGTTCAACTTAAAAAAAATGGGTGAAAGGCCTTTATAGACATCTCACCAAATAAAATAGATACAGATAGTAAATAGCATATGAAAAGATGCTATCACATGTCATCAGTCATAGGCAAATTAACGATAAGATACTCATCAGAATGCCCCAAATCTGGACACAGACACCACCTGATGCTCCGAGGATGTAGACAAACAGGCCCGCTCATCCAGGTCTGGTGGAAGTATAAAGTGGCTCAGCCAATATAGGTCACAAAGTGATTTGCAAGACTTTCTGGGAATTTCTCACACAACGAAACATGCTATTTTCACACGAGCCAACAGTCTCATTCCTTGGCATTTGCCCAAAAGAGTTCAAAACTACAACCACACCAAACCTGCTCGTGCACGCTGATGTATTCACAACGACCCTAACTCAGAAGGCGCCAGAGTCCTTCAGGAGGCGCATGGACACACAGACCGGCTCGGCCAGACCACGGGCGTTTTCACCACCAGAAAGAGTGGAGCTAACAAACCATGAAGAGACATGGAGAAAACCTCAATGCAGATAGCCAAGGGGAAGAAGCCGATCTGAAAAGGCTGCATACTCCGAGTTCAGCTACCTGATGTTCTGGAAAAGGCAAAACTCTGCTGGCAGTAAAAGGACTGGTGTTCGTCAGGGCTCAGCTGGGAGGAGCGATAAGCAGGCGGGGCAGGGAGGCTGCTCTGTGTGAGTGATGACACACTCGTCCCAAACCACAGACTGCAGAAGGACCCAAGGGTGGACTCTGGGTGACAGCCACGTGTGACAGGATGTGAGGGGATGCTCTCGTCCCTTCTGCTCAGCTGTGCTGTGTTCTGAAAACGCAAACACTTATCATCACAGTGCAGGGTCCCTGGAAGATGCAGTGATCTCCTTCCACCTGGGCACAGGGGGAGTCAGGGGTGAGTGCTCTGAATTCACCCCCTCCCTGGGTGGGAGAAGGGCCGGGCAGGCAGAGCTCCTGTGGAGGCCTGGCCTTCAGCAGCCAGTGGAGGGGAAGCTCCTGGCATGTGGGGCTTAGGCCGAGGGCACCTGCAGCAGCCACCAGGTTGGTTTTTGAATTTCCCCTGAAGTTCCCCATGCAACAGCCCTCAGTCTACTAGAAATGGAAACTGGATCTTGTCCCTCCCCACACCTGGCGTTGTATAAGGGCACAGGCGCGGGCCTCTAGTCCCTCCTATTTCTCTGGCCGCCCTCACACCCTCTGGTCTTCTCTTCCTGGGATGTGCCCAGCCACCCTGTCGACAGTTCCCTCTGCTGGGAGTGGAGACCCCAGTCTTTACATTTATGGGAACTTCTTGTCAGTCGGATCTCAGATGTCCCCTCTTCAGTGAGTCCCTCACCCCCCATGCTGAGGAGGCCCCAGGCTCCCATTCGGTTCTCAGGCAGCACTAGCCCCCACTCACTATTTCCTGCCTCTCGGGTGGGTGCTGGCACACAGCAGGAGCCTGGCAGGCACGTGCTGAGTGAGTAATGCAGATGAGATCTTCCAATGAGATAGTGTTGGGGCCGAAGGGGCGACTTTTATCTTTAATAAATGAGGTAAATAAAATCACAAATCCTGCAACGGTCTCATCTCAAGATTGTGTGCTCTGAACACAAAACCTCAGGAGGCATAGGTGACGTTTGTTCTCTTATAAATAGCTTGTGTTCTGCAAAAGCCGGTGGCCGCACAGTGAACTCTTAACCACTCCGCTCAGCACCAGATATCAGGCCCATGACCATAATCACATCCAACGCTAAAGACATCATTATCTGCAAAAACACAGCTCTTCTTGCATCAAGGGGCCCAGGACCTCCGAAAGATCTTGTGCTTTCCCTCCTGCCACATCCCACTGTTTGGGTCCTGTGGCCACGTCTCCCCGCCGCCTGTCGCCTCTATTGCACGCGCTCTCTCTGTCTGACAGTTGCCTCCTAACTGACTCCCCAACCTCTGATGGCTATTCATGATAACTCCATTTAGCAAAAGTGACTCCTTCCTCCTCGCTCTTGTCTTTTGATGGTTTCTATTGCAAATCATGAAACATGGGGACTGTGAGATTCTACAGATATCCCAGAAAACCAGGGGAGCCAAAGGGTGCAGGGCTTTAAGCCTCTTGGGGAGGTAGGCACTGACCTTCGAGCCCCTCTGCCTTCATCTCCTCAAGGAGGCTACAGTGATTCTGCCAGTTGGGCTAGATCCCTGGCTCCAATCAGAGTGAGCTATCCCCAGGCTCTTGCTATTACCTGCTGCAAGGTGGCTCACTTAGTACGCTCAATGTACTATGGTGGCCACAGGCCTCGTGTAGCCATGTGCATTTAAATGTATACCAATTGCAATTAAGCACAATTTTAAAAAATCAGTTTCTCAGTCACACTAACCACAGTCTGTGTGCCTTAGCTACTGTGGCTGGTGACTGCCCATTGAATAGAATAATCCCCCATTGTAGAAAACTTTATTAGCTAGTAGCACTGCTCCAGATTCCCAGGACTTACCCAGCCTCATCCCCCTACTAGTTTAGCCAAAAGATGATCACTAAACGCTGGGTGTGCTGCTGGCCTGCAGCCTTGGCTGAGACCTTGGGCCTGGTCCTGATGGACTCAGTGGGCAAAGAAAAGTCCCCATGGGTTTTACTCCTTGGATGTTTGCTGAGGGGACACCTTTAACTTCACCTCCCCCCAAATTGCTCTTAGGCCCTTCAGCACATTTTGAACTTTGCAAGTTAAGCTAAGCTTTTATTTATTTATTTTTTAATATTTATTTATTTATGCATATAAGAGCTGGAGGACAGGCCAGAGGTGTGGGGGGTGAGAGGATTCACCAGAGACAGAGCAGGAAGCAGAACAGGCAGACTGACTGAAACACACTGCTGAGGGGAGCAGTGGGCGAGGCTGGAGAGGTCTGCTGCGCCATGTGGGTCCCCTCCCTGGCCAGAGGCAGGGGTCGAACTCGTGCTGCAGTGGCTGTGGTTTGCTTCATAGTGCGCTGCTTAACCCACTGCACCACCAGGGAGGCCCAAGCTAAGCTTTTAGTAAATGAAGCAGATTCTCTTCCAAAGGCTTCTGGGTTCTTTCAGAATGACTTCCCAGTATGCATGGATGGGTCAGGAGGGAGGAGAGCAAGATTATGCATCTCGCTTAAAGACGCAGAACCAGAACACAGAGCCTACAGCAAAACTCACTTAGTCTCTTCCAGGCTCTGCATGAAGCGCTCAGAATGTGGGAGCAAACAAGAGGGCGCCCTGACTTGGCACTCTCTTAGGCCCCCATAACAAACTTGTCTTGGCCTTTTCACTGTTACAGATATCAGCACTCACAACTCTTCCCTCTGAGCCCCTGGATGGCCAGACACAGACCTGCCCTGGGACCGAGAGGCGACGCACAGACACTCCTGTCCTCCAGAACTCAGCTTCGGCGGGTTAGAATGCAGAGAGAGACAGGCAGAGAGACAGAGAGACAGAGACAGAGAGAGAGATCCACTGTGAAAGAGCCCTGGTGACCTCTTCTAAGTCACCCAGCTCTGAATTCCACCTGCAAAGAGAGAAACCGAGCAAAGAGAACAAACCGAGCCCGAAATGGGGCCCTCCTCCAAGGGAGGAGGTTCTGAAGCTAACAGAAGAGGGCAAAAAGAATTACATCTGCCTCAGCAACTCTGAGAAATCAGAAGTTCTCTCTGCTACTTCCCGGCATCCGCCTGCCTCCCCTGCCTCAGGTCTCCTCTGTGAAGGTTTGAAGCTTCTCCTCTGCAATCTGATGTGGTGCCAGCACCCCACCTCTGCTGAGCTCAGCGAGCACAGGCTAAGGGAAGAGCACCTCAGGGTGCCTTTGCTCCACTTCGTCCTTCATCTCCTCCCACTCCCTTCCCCCCACCAGCGTCACCCGACCATGGGGGGCAAGGAGTGTGTCATGGGGTGCCCTTACCTGGTGAAGGAGCCCTGAGGGCAGGCACAGCGCCTTCTGCCTGCGGTGGGCGTGCAGAGCTTCCTGAAGCTTTCCCTGCCCGCAATGCCCAGAAAGTCCGTGAGCATTTTCTTCCCAGCATTGCGCCTGTCTCTGTCACCAGTTGCTGAGTTAGAGGGAGAAGTGAGAGGCCAGAGCATTTGGTCAATGCTCAGTTATGCCCCTTTTAGATACGAAGCTCAGCGAATGGCAGGGAATTTCTTGGCTCTGTCAAACCAATGCTCCCTCAGGGCTGCTGAATCAACCATTGCTTTCGTTCTTACTGCTCACAAGCTCCACCTCACACTGGGTGTCCTTCCAAATCCACCTGCGCCTTACACATCGCTCGTTCTGTAGGAGTGGGCAGTGCTGGTGGGATGTGTCGGGAGCACACCCGTTGGTGAGCGTGCCTGTGTCCACGGGGCGAGAAACATTGAGAATGCTCCACTGGCATGTGGCTGTGACTGCTCCCAGGCCAGATTACAGAGACGTTTCTGTCCTAATGACCACAAGGAATCGACTGGAGTCTCATAGACGGAGGAGGCTATGGCCTGCAGCTTCAATCGCACAATCCTTCCTAGAGGCCTTCAGCCGCCAGGCACAGCCCTGGCCCTGGCACCCAGAGGGGACGCCGTCCTGTCGTCACTGAAGGCCCTGCTGTCGCCCTGGCGGACAAGACCCCGTCTGTTTCGCTAAAAATATGACTCTTTGTGTAGGCTTTTTCAAAATCTCCCTTCAGTCCTCGTTATTAGTAAGATGGAATTTATTATCGGCCGTGTCAGAATAAATTTACTGGATTTGGCTCTGTGGCCTTCCAGCATGACTTTGCTCCCAGCTAGGTGTCTTTCTAAAGTAGCACCATCCAATAGAGCTTTTGGGGTGCTGGGTCTCTGTGGCCCTCTCTGCTGTCTACTATGATGATGACAAGCTATGTGTGGCCAGGGAGCACTGGAAGCGCGGCCTGTATGACTGAGGCTCTAGTCACATCTTATTAACTTAAACAGACACATGTGGCCAGTGACTACTGTACGGGACGGTGTGGCTTTATGGGTTCAGTAGCAGCTGCCAGGGCCACAAGGGGTGACGTTGTGATGAGTGGTGTGGGGGTGACCATCCCAAACAGGCCTGTTCAGACAGCCCCACAAAAGAAACCTTGCAAATGCACACGCCCCACAGGTCTGCCAGGCTGGCCTTTCTCCTTGGACACTCCATGCCCTGGTTTCCTGCAGTGGCCGTGCTGGCTGGGAAAGAAATGATTCTTAGGTGACCAGTCTTTGGCGCGTCGTCAGAGGCCATGGCTTACCCTTAGTCCAACAGTTCTTTTCATTTCTGCCTGCAAGTGAGCAGCCTGAGGTCTCCACCCTTCAAGCAGCCCCACCAGTGAAAACACAGCAGGAGTGGCTTTGCTTCCTCTCTGGTGTTTTTTAAAGGTGGTTCTTGGCTCAGAGCTCAGACTTGCTCTGCATCACAGACCGGGGTACTTCTCCTGGACCTTGCTTGCTGCTCTCCGTGTGAGTATCGTCCTGCGCCTCCTCCCTGCCCGGGACCACCTGTGCCCTCAGGTGTGTGCTCTCGCCACGGCTTCTAAACCCCGGCTCTTGCTCATCTGTTGAGTAGTCAGAGGAAGAAGCGCTTTATATGTGCTGGAAGGGAGGCAGAGGCGAGTTAAGTGGGCCCTGCCCAGCTTTCCAGAGTGAGTAATAAGACGCCCACCCACACACGTGAATCGTCGTTCAGGGCAGATTGAACCTCTGATGAGGGAAAAGCAGGGGCTAGGAAAATGAAGCCTGTGAGGTCTCGGGGCTAAGAGATTGCCCCGCGGGAAGGAAGTTACAGGTCAGCATTCTCCGTAGCTGTGAAAAATAGGGAAAGTGAACTCTGCAGCAAGCGGTGATGAGTGAAAAGAATCACGTGGTCGCTAAATGAGGGAATAAAAACCCCAGTTAATCTGCGGTCAGCGCCTTGAGTTTGGGAAGTTCCTCTTCCAGCATCTTTCTGTGGGCTCTGAAGTGCCTTCTCACTCACTCATGCACTCTCCACGCTCACACGGGGAGCCCCAGGGCCCAGCGCAGCAGCGGCCAGGCAGGGCGGTGGGCATCGGGGCTGGGTCCAGGAGCAGATGCCTGGAGACCGCTTGGAGCCCCTGCATTGGCGCAGGGTGCAGAAACAGAGCTACCCTCAAGTGCAAAAGATGGTTTGCCTCTAGGTAGCAAATTGGACAGAGATCCTGCCAGGACCCACTGTTTGTGTCTAATTCGGGGTGGGGGGTACCGTGAGCTTCAGAGTGTGGGGAGGTGCCACATCCATGAGCAGCTGTAGGCAGATTTCCCCCTTGATTATTAAAGAGTAGTGAATGGATTCAGGCTGGCTTCTCTGCCCAGTATCGTCCACTGGGATCGCGCACACGCCTCACCTTCTGGCTTCCCTGCCTTGTTGCTGTTTCCTTGATCTGCAGTAAGTCATCTTTTGACTGCATGTCCCCAAGCTCTGCAGCCCTCAGGGGCCAGCAACGGAAGTCACCTCCTCAATTCCTAGAGCCTTCCTGTCAAGAGTATCCAGCACAGCCGCGCTCTTGGCCTTGGTAAGGAGCCCCTGGAGCAGGTGGGGCTATGCCCCTCGCTGCACAGGTGAGGACCCAAGACCCAGTAAGGACGTGCTATGCCTCACTGGGGTCCCCTGGCACAAAGGGCTGAGCCGAGGGACAGACGGGCACTTTCGCTTCTGGTCCGAAGGTTCCCCTACCTCAACCCGCGACGCTGCGGAACATCGGCGTGCTCTCAGATTTGGGTGGCCATAGCAGCCATAAGGAGGCCACAGATTTGGGTCAGCACTGCTGAGTCACACGCCAGCAAGCTAGCTCCTGACAGCCGTTGAGATGGTCCTCCCTTGTCGGTGTGTTGTTTTTTTTTTTTTTTTTTTTTTTTTTTGCCTGTGGGTTTTTCCCTCCTCTGGGGGCTAGAAAATGAAAGCAAGCTCCGAGATACTACATACAGTGTGGGGAAAATACTCAAAATGCCTCCTGACAGGGAGAGGAGAGATGAGAGAATGTTGGTGGTGCCTTTTGAAGGCAGGTTTGAGGCAGCGAGCTTCGTTTTTATTCCTGGGCTCTTTCCAAATCTCCCACGAGCCAGAAACCTATGTATAAGGGAAGGAAGAAAGAGCTGGTGTAGGATTTCAAAATCATAAAAAGCAGCCGTGGTGGGTTTTGTCACTAGGCTGTTCTTTCACTGCTTTCCAGGGAGCTGGGCAGGGCGCGAGTTCTACTTTGGGACAAGTTTTGCTAGAAGGCGTACAGACAGAAGAGTGGACCGGCTTCTCGTCTCAGTCTTTCTTTCTTTTAAAAAAGAAGCTGACAAGTGATTTTTGTGATTATTCTTAAAACTTCACACATGGGAAAATATGTCAACAGTTTGCAAAACCTAAAGAGAAAAACAAATGAAGTCTCACTTTCCGCCGGCGACTGTGCTCTTTCTCCTTCCAGAAGATGGTTCAGTCCTGATCAGCAGAGAGACGTCTGCTCTTTTACATATTTTTAAAAAGATCTTGCAACCTAATCTTCTACTCTTTGCATTTTTATCTATAATTGTGGTGACCTCGTTGTATCTGGGAGGACGCCTATTTTATTCTATTTATTGGCAGCATGTGACCATTAGTGAATATAGGCATGCCTGTTATATGATGAAGAGATAGAAGTAATATAATGGAAAATACCAGTAGCTGAATATTAGGTTTCCTCAAGTTTCATTCTCTGCCACACCCCCTCCCATCCCCCTAAAATGCTGTAACGTCTGTTTGCCCGTGTATTTTTGTTTTTTGGTGAGAGAACCAAGAGAGCTGTTTCCAAAAGATGAACTGCTGAGTCACAGCTGTTGAGAATTCTGTAATTTGGACAGATACGGCCTCAAAAAAATCATCCCTTATACATGCTACAGCAGGTGGAGCTATTCCTCAAACTCTTACCAAATTTGGGGGACAGCTGTCCCGTCCTAAACTTCACACTTACCGACTCCACCCAAGACCAGTCGCTTCTGGCTTTGAGAACTTGTTTTCGCACCTGCTATCTGATTATCTTTCTTTTTGAGTGAAAGAGGAGGTGATAAGGCCCTAGGAATACATGAAGTGTTTTCCAGCTTATATCTCAAAAGCCAATCTCCATATTACCCAAGTTGAGGTAAAATAAGATTGAATTGGGATCTTCTAAATTCCACTGGATATTTTAAAATATATATATATATACATTTATCTTTTTTAGAGTTTGATTCAGAAAAAACTATCTGGAGAAAGAGAAGGATAAAATCAGTGGGGAAGTATGTGATTTGGGGAGAGATCCTTCGAGATGGCAAATATCCTATTCCTCATCATTTTCACACATACTAGTTTCAGTGTCTGTTTGGTGATGTTCTAATTCCTTATTCCTTCTAGGTTTATTAGTTGGCACCATGAAAATAGCTTTCTCTCCCTTCCCCTCTATTTATTAATTCACTTATTTTTACCTGTATAGATTCATGGATCCTCATTTAGTTGATTGTGCTGTAATTATCATTGCCATCATTTAGCCAGATGCTCCAATGGCCTCAGCGTTCTCTGCCAGGAATCTCATGAAGTGGATGTCAACATCCTTTTGACAAAGTCCTAGAGTTCCTTCTGGGCATTTCCTTGCTTTCTGCTACAAAAATCTGCTTCAGGTTCAACTTCTCATTTCCCTGCCCTGCTCTGGGCCACACATTTCTCCAAGGAGTCCTGGTTCCTTTTAGTGCAGAGAGGTATTTAGAAACAGATGTGCTGCGAGGTGCTCATTCTCTGTCGTTCCATGTCACTGCTTTGGGGCCCCCTGGCAGACGGGGCCAGGAAACATGTCTGCCTCATACAAACAAATACACACACACAGTTTACTTTCCCCTCCCGTCCCCTCCCTGCCCCTTCCTCCTCCTCCCCTGATGTCCCCACTCCTCCCCTTCCCTGATCTGGCAGCCTTTCTCCTTGCCTGCCAGTTAAGCCAGATAGGACTCTAAGCAGTGAGGAGACCCAGAACATTTTCATCAGATCTTGCTTTTTTTCCTTTTGCCACTTTAACAGTTCTGTTGAGGTCCAGCTATAATAATCTACAGCTATTTAAACTGCAGAATAGATCACAGAATGTATGTCAACTCCTGCAAAACCATCACATAATCAGCATTGAGGACATAGTCACACCCCAGAGCCTTCTTCATGGAAGGCTGCACCCTCCTGCCTGCCCTGCTGTCCCTTTCTCTGTCATACCAGGAAATTACTTTGTCACTACGGGCTAGTTTGCATTTTCTAGAATTTTGTGTCAGGGGAGTCATGCTGCATGCACTTTTTGAATTCTGGCTTCTTAGCATCATAATCCTGAGCTTCATCTGCAGGGCATGTGTATCAGTCATCCATTCCTAGCGCATGGCACGGCTGTTCCGCAGTCTGCTGATCCAGGCGCTGTCCTAACGGACTGGTGGTTTCCAGTCATGAACTGTTACACACAAGGCTGCTTTCACGTCTGAACACTTACATCTCGGTCCTTGGGTGACCGCAGATTTGCATCATTTTTCTCATGTAAATACTTAGGAGCAGGAAGGCTAGATCACAGGGCGAGTACAGTTTTAACTTAAGAGTCTGACAGAAGAGTTTTCCAGGGTGGTTGTACCACATGCTATGACTGAAAACCACTCTATTTTCAGAAAAGCAGCATGAGTCATGATGCCGTGTGATGCAAAGGAAGCTAAGACATCAGGGTGGGATTCCTGGAGGAGAATGTTTCCTTCTGGAACATGGCACTGCACATGCTTCTTTGAAACATACTTTTAAAGGTTTAAGAGAAAATGCCAGCTTAGGCACAGACCCCTTCCTTGAAGGAACCAGGCTGTTATGCCCGGGTCACGTAGGGTTGGGGTTTAAAGAGATTCAAAGATGAAAACAACAGCCGAGATTTACTTCAATCAGCTCGGAGATCCTTTCAGTCAGGGCCCTAACTGCCTTTTCTCTGGTAAACAAACTTTGGGCTTCCTTCCCACACTCAAGTCAGGGGACAGAAAAAGTGGGGTCCCTTTTTCTGCCTGGAGCTCATAAATGGAGCCTCCAGGTAGGAGCTGGGATGCCGGGCCCCTTGGGGAGAGGAGCGCCCTCCTGCCAACCCAGAGGCGCTTCCTCTGCAGAGTATGGGCCCAGAATGTCCCCAAATCCACTGCTGCCCTGTCATTTTTAGGGGTCCCTTGGTTGACCACATGGGTTGGGAGGGGGCGGCAGTCAGACCCCGAACTAGGAATGGAGTCAAGAGAAAAGGTGCTAATATAAAAAGGACACACTGGGGAAAGGTTAAAGCTCAAAAGGGCTCTCAAAAGAGAGGGTTGTGTGTTTTTTCCCATTTCTGTCAATATTCAAGATTATTTTGAACCCTAGGATATTTGACTTCTCGTAAGCATAGCACAGATCCTAACTTCACTTTGGCTTTTTGTTTTTTCATAAGAACAAACAGATTTAACAATTTATCACCATCTCTTTTTTTTTTTTTTTTTGAATATTTATCTTGCCTGCAAGAACTGTGGTGCAGGCCACAGTGTGGGGGTTGAGAGGATTCACCAGAGACAGAGTGGGGAGCAGAGCAGGCAGATCAGCTGAAACACACTGCTGAGGGGAGCAGCGGGTGAGACAGGAGAGGTCTGCTGTGCCCTGTGGGTCACCTCCCCGGCCAGGGATCAAACTCATGCTGCAGTGGTTGCAGGTGCTTCCTAGAGCTGAGACTTACCCTCTTGAGCCATCAGGGAGGCCCATATTTATATGATTGTTACTGTTCATTCATAAGCCAGACTGACTTTTGATTTCTGCTCTTTCTTTCTAGAAGCAAGTTTGCACCTGACCCATCATGGAACCCACAAGAGTCATAGTGAGTATCCCCTGCTCCACTCTTGTCCTGCCTTTTCTGGGGCTGGGAAAGGATTTCTCCCTGTGGGTTCCCAGGGGTAGATCTGCAGGGCAGCACCCCACATGGGGCACAGGATGCCCACGAAGGAGTGGCTTGGGGTAGGTATGTTGGGCAAACAGAGGAGAATGCTATTTTGGCTTCATTATAAATGAGTAATTAATTAAAAGTGGATTTAAAATAATAAAATAATTAAAAATAACTGAGGAACAGAAGTATTTATTAACATTATGAATAGGTAAAGCTGTGAAGGCCTTTAGCTAGGATGCATTAACTTTAGTTCCATGTGTCTGCTTTGAAATGCAGATAAATAAGACAGAATCCATGTGTGGCTGTCTTCATGTGTCTTTTAAAAATCACAGTAGATTCATTAGTTGTTTATTACGACACATGCAGTTTTTACAAAAGGCACACAGCAGTATATAGTTCCTGAAAGAGACAAAGTGGCTAACAAAAATTGGTCATTAAAGTCATCCAGGGAATCATTTGTGGCTTTATAACCAAATGTAATCAATGACAGAATCAAATCAAATTCCGGTGTTTCTTCGATAGTCATAAATGCCTCACCAAATGTCTCAGGGTTTTAATTTTGCTTTTCTTAGAGGGAAAGTCTGGGTTTTGCTGCAGACAGTGGCAGCACAGCCTCAGAGGCGCCGGCACTGCCCTTCACAGCACCTCGTGTCTGTGGTGTGTGGAGAGCGGGGGCCTCATCGCTGAGGTCAAGTGCACCATTTGTGATGCGCTAGCGATGCTCAGTACTGCATATGTGTTGACATAGATCCACAGCAGCTAACAATGTGCTGATTGGACCTGGTGACATAAGGAGGCGAGTCTCGGTTTTTCTGACCGGGTGTCCCCCTTCAGTTAGGGGTTCACTCGCCTTTCACCCCTGGTGCTGGGAACAGAGCAAGGCTGGGGCCGCAGGCCAATCATTCTGTATTCTCATTTGGGGGTCTTGGAAACTTTCCAAACTTGGGGAGGCCGTCCCAGAGAAGAAAATGCTCTCACCTGTTGTGATAGGCGCCCAGGAAAAGTCAGGAGCACTGAGGTCAGGACTCACGTTTGCTGGGAAACAGCCATGGCGCCCCGGGGCAGCTTCTCTGAGGGTGTGTCTGTTACAGCTGGTCCAAGAGGTCACATTCCTTCAGCATCACAGAGAAGGTAGAGCCGGGTCACAGACAAGGAAATTGAGAGGGAGCATGGCCTGAGGGCTCAAGGTCTTCGGCTAAGTGGAGGAGGAGCCCTGGAGGGGCTCTCCACGCTGGGACATCACGGGGTGCTTGCTGGGGTCAAAGGCAAAGAGTCCCTGTTTCAGTTTAATGCTTCTTCAGGTGAGGGGAGAGTGTGTTGGCAGTGGCTTCGGCTCACAGCGAATTCGCCTCCCTTCCTCCCTCCTTCCACCTCCTCCAGTGGGGAGGGCACAGCCTCTCTGGACAGTCTTCCCCTCTGTCTTGCCTTCTTCCCAGAGATGGGAATGACGCCAGGCCTGGAGCTGGTGGAGATTTCCCAGAGATAACAGGAATCAGGGAGAAGGGCCCAGGGGGCTCTGCAGACCCTGCCAACCTTCCACGCTCAGGCTGCTGCTCTGAGCCCAAAGGCTCCCGTGGGGAGTGGGAATATGGGCACAGGAGCCACAGCCCGGAGGGGAGAGCTCTGCCAGAGCTGCCGTGCCCTGGCTGTGCTCTGTGGTTTGGCCCTGCCCTAACTGAGGAAGCCACAGGCATCCTCTGGAGGTGAAGGTGAAGCACCCAACAGCTGCGGTGACTGGGCTCCCCAAGGTGCAGCTCAGGGGCCTGGCACCCAAGGCAGAGGCTTAGATTTGGTGCGGCCACTTTGACAGCATCAGAACGCGAGAGCAGGGCTTTGGGGCAGGAGGGACTAAAGGTGTCCCTGTGACCTTCCCTGGGCAGTTGAGGGCTCTGGGAAGACCCTCCAATCCCCCGGTCTGGCCCCTACCTGGCAGTTCCTATGATCTCAAGATCATGTAAAACCCCATTGAGGTTTCAAGTAGAACGTCCAGAGTGGAAACAAAAGACTGCGTGAGGAGAGGCAGCTGTGCGCTGCTCACCCACGCTCGCCTTCCCTTAGATGTCTGCCTGGAATGCCCAACAGCCATCCAGAATACCATGTGCGCGCACGGAGGTGAGGGTGCGTGAATGTGTGTGTGGCCACCTACACATGTTTGTGTGTGCGGGTGTAGGTGCTTCCAGATGGGGGAGCTGTAGCTTTCAGAAGACCTAGACACATCTGGACCCAGAAAAGTTTATGGGCCTCTGAGGACCTTCCTGGGCGGGGGGCAGGGGGGGTTAGGGAAGAGACTGTCAGAGTCATTTACTTAGTCTGATACAAAGATGCTGAGTCCTGGAGGAAGGTCCTGGAGGGCTTTCTGCTCCCCAGAGCACGTTCCACTCACCCGTGATGGCTCCTTTGCTTGCGTGTGTCCCCCACAAGCGAGGAGGTGAGCTCCATGAATCCCCACAGGAACACACCTGGCTTCTCATCACTGTATCTTCTGCACGTACACAGTATCTGACCTATCATAGGAGCTCGTAACTATCTGTTGAATAAATAAATCTTCCCACCTGAGCAGGTGCTCAGCTTTCCTACCTTCTGTATGAATTTGTCTCATCATAGACGTTGGGGACTGGCACAGTCAGGTGGCGCATGCCTCTGCTGTCACACAGGACCTGTGCGTTTGTTCTCGACCTAATGGCCTCTTGGGTTTCCTTACAGAGCTTCAGCTCTGACGACTATACGGTGGACTGGGCCTTTACTATGGATGACTACGACAACACCACCGGCTATTTTTGCCATAAAGACAACATCAGGAAGGTTGCAAGCTACATACTCCCAACCATGTACTGGCTTGTGTTCGTGATCGGTACCTTGGGCAACAGCCTTGTCATCCTCGTCTACATGACCTGCACGAGAGTGAAGACCATGACCGACACATTCCTTCTGAATCTGGCCATCGCCGACCTGCTATTTCTTTGCACTCTTCCCTTCTGGGCCATTGGCCCTGACCGGTGGGGACTCCAGACCTTCACGTGCAAAGTGGTGAACAGCATGTACAGGGCGAACTTCTACAGCTGTGTGCTGCTGATCATGTGCATCAGCGTGGACCGCTACATCGCCATCGCTCGTGCCATGAAAGCGCAGACCTGGAAGCAGAAAAGGCTTTTCTACAGCAAAATGGTTTGCTTTGCTGTCTGGATGGTGGCAATTGTGCTCTGCATTCCAGAAATCATGTACAGCGAAATCAAGCAGCAATCCGACACTTCCATTTGCACCATGGTCTACTCTGAGGATGAGACCGGCAGGGTGAAGTCAATTATCCTGACAATGAAGGTCATCCTGGGGTTCTTCCTTCCCTTCGTGGTCATGGTTTGCTGCTACACCCTCATCATCCACACTCTGATACAAGCCAAGAAATCATCCAAGCACAAGGCCCTCAAGGTCACCATCGCTGTCCTCACTGTCTTCGTCTTATCTCAGTTCCCTTACAACTGTGTTCTGCTGGTGCAGGCCGTCGATGTCAAAACTATCTTCATTTCCAGCTGTGCTGCTTCCATCAAGATCGACATCAGCCTCCAAGTCACTCAAACCATTGCCTTTTCCCACAGTTGCCTGAACCCCGTTCTCTACGTTTTCGTGGGTGAGAGATTCCGCCGGGACCTTGTGAAGACCCTGAAGAGCCTGGGCTGCGTCAGCCAGGCTCAGTGGGTCTTGTTCACCCGGAGAGAGGGCAGCTTGAAGCTGTCATCCACATTGCTGGAGACAACCTCGGGCGCGCTCTCCCTGTGAGGGCTCCCCACGCGCATGTGCTGGTCCTTTTGGAAGTAACGAGAAATACAGGTGCCACTTCCTCTGATGAGATCAAGGGAAATGCAAGGAAATAAAAGGAAGTAAAGAGAAAGAGAAAAAAAAAAAACAAACTCAGTTGGACATGGACCTCAACGTTTCTATTTCTAGTCAGAGCTGTCAAGTCCCCGGCCACCTCAGTAGACTGTTGGCTTTAGTCTTGGCCTCAACGCCTGCCATTTTCAGAAGGCTCACGCACTGTGGCTGCTGTCTGAGCAGTCTGCCTAAGCATTAACATAGCCCGCCGCTAGCGGAGGTTTCCGCTTTCTCAGGACACTGTGAGTTGCTGTGGGTCCAGTTCCAATGTCACCCATTCTGCAAGAGGGTGCAGAAACATCAACCACTAGCACTGACCACAAAACCCCAGGTTTCACAGGAACATCTGCCCACTGGCAATTCCCATCTTGGTTTCGGGAGCCCACGCCGGGTCGTGTAGAGTCTTGATCTCGAATCATGCCAAAGCACCTCAAATCAAATCTTCCTCTGGTCCCTTTGGTCAGTGGGGGCAGGTCAGGGCTCTCGTCCCTGTTTTCAAGCATGGTCAGGGCTGGTCGGTCACCCAAGGCGCACTTGCACGTCTTCGGGACTCTACTGCCTTCCAGCCCGTTTGTGTGCCCTGAAGACGGTGTGACTCACGGCGGGCCGCAGGCCTGACCCGCGGGGACAGTGGAGATGCTCCGCTCAGCCTGCGTGGAGACGAAGAACCAGCTTTGGTGGGACTGGCTCCGCCACGGGCTTCCTCATCGAGCGGCTTTTGTGATGCTCTACCCTGTCTGCTATGATGTGGGGGAGACAATGGCTAATCTTATCTCAGAAGAACATTTGTCTCCATGCTTCTTCATTCTCACTGTGTAGTGTTACTATGCTAAAAGGCATTCAATTTAAAGATTTTCAATGTAGAGGTTAGACTCCCTCCCCCCAAAAGCAATAAACTTTTTCTTTTGTCTTGTATTTGGCAAGCTTATCATTTTTTAAAAAAGTTTTTTTATGCATACAAGAACTGGGGTACAGGCCAGAGGTGTTTGTGTGTGGGGGGGGTGAGAGGATTCACCAGTGGGGAACAGAACAGACAGATCGACTAAGTACACTGCTGAAGGGAGCAGCGGGTGAGGCAGGAGAGGTCTGCTGCCCCCTGTGGGTCCCCTCCCCAGCCAGCAGCAGGGATCGAACTCATGCTGCAGTTGCTGCAGATGCTTCATGGTGCGGTGCTTAACCCCTTGTACCACCAGGGAGGATCAAGCATCATTTCTGAAAACATTTCATATATTACAAAAGTGCTTTTTAAGGATTACTTAATGATAGCCATTTATCACTTTCTTCACCTGTCTCTATATTTTATATGCATACAATTATAGACTGAATAGCCATATTAAGGATAAGAGAGGGTAAGGAAATAAATCTCCAAAATACCCTAAAACCACCTTACCTGACTAATCTGTATTGCACCGTTAATCACACTCATTTCCAAGTTTTCCCTGGTTAGTCCAATGGAATTTTCCAGAAAGACCATCAGAGCAGCACCATAACCTGCCCCAGGTTTGCCAGTTCATGCAGAGGAAAAAGCACCTGGTTTCCCAGTGCACTGTGCATAACTGTGGCATCAGTTCCAATAAAACCATCCCTTCCAAAATGGGATACAAAAGCACTGGCCCCAGTGCTTCTTCACCCCACCCATTTCTAAAGCCCAAATTAGTGAGAATAAATTAGCAGCAAATGGGCAGCTGCTCGGAAGCAAAGGCGGTGATACAAAGACTGCCAAGCCAGCCACATGCTGCTTGTGTGTGGGTGTTGGTGGTAAATAAGCTTCACCCTAGGACAGCACAGCACAGGCCCCGGGACAGCAAGCTCTGCTCATCATCCCAAGAGGATGTCTCCAAGGCTGGGCCATGAGTGGAACCAGTCACATCTCCACCATTCCCAGGAGACCCAGACACCTTTCAAGAAGGTGGAAGCGTAAGCAGCAAGCACAAGCCAAACCTAACTAACATCGTGGAATTAGGCAGGTCACATGAGTTTGGCTTTCCCACACTGTGGTTATATATGTCATGGGGGTCCCGGCGACACGAGGATGGGGGAGGGATGATGGCAGGAGGAAGGGGTGAGCCACTGTCATGTGGAATCTAACCTAGGCCTACAGCCACTTAAAGAACACTATGGCGCAGACTTAGTGATGGTGAATTGGACTTTAGCCAATGTATGTTGGTTGGGGAAAAAGTGCCAGGGACTCCACCTTCCCCCTCTGACTTTGAAGAAAGGAGTCATGGGACTCTCACTCCCTAGCGTGCACTCATCACATGTAGTTCCAAGGGCTTCCTTTTTGGGTTAGTCCCACCGCTAACACAGTTTCAGTGTGGGATTAAAGTTGTGCTGCAACCATCTTCTATGTTAAAGATGTTAAGAATCTTTTGTTGGCAAGTCATCTTCGCTTATAAACATTGCACAAAAAGGACAATTTGGCATTCCATTAAGGTAGGCTTCAGTAGTAGATTAATTCTAAAATTAAAATGTTGGAAACATGCCCCAAACCATGGCACTCAAGGCTGTCTGCATTCTCTGCACAAAGGCAGGGCTGGCGCGTCTGTCTGATGGGGCCACTGAAGCGCCTTGTCTGCTCAGTGCCCCAGGCTGGCCGGGCTTTGCTGGGCTACCGGGCTTGCGCCACAGTCTGCTTCTTCCTCTGACCACTACTGCTGCCTCCTGCTTGCCCTGTGGGTACTGATTCCTAATAAGCATTCCTAATAGGCACCCCAAACACTAGCTCAGAGTCGCTGCAAGCGCAATTCTCTGTGCTGTCTCTTCACTAGGGACTACCTACTCCAGGAGCCAGTAAGACCCGATGGGTGAAAGGGCGTGGGTGTCAGAGCTGCGCATGGGTGAGCACCGGTCACAGAACTCTCACCGGAGGCTGGGCGCACAGGCCTGTCTGTCCTTAGTCCAACCATCACAGCTCTTCCTGAGCATCAAACACCAGGGCCAAGGCCTGGGGTGCAGGTCTTCTCTCAGGACTTCTGCACCTTCCTGTTGTTTATTCACAGTAGATACTGTCATTAAGTCCACTGATGGGTGAAGGAGCCAGGCGCAGAGTTACGTGAAGCCCCCACAGTCACGCAGTCTGTAACCGGCCAGGCCAGGGCACGCCTGGTGGGTTTGCCCTCCAGGATACCATTCTGCCCTGTATGATGTGGTCAGACGAGTCACTCCTTGCTTGGGGGGGGGGGGGTGTCTGCCCACCTTTTGCCAAGTCCCAGGCTGAGTGCCCGAGGATACGAAGACAGACAGGCACGGCCTCGTCCAGCACCCACCTCAGACACCACTGCACATGAACCCTGTGTGATGCCCAGACCCTGATGAAGCCTCCCTCCCTCAAGAGCGGGTGGTGAGGGTGCACCAGCCACTATGGTGCCATCTAGGAGGTTCCGACCTGACCTCACTCCTGGCCTCCACTCCAAACACAGGCAGGAATGAAGCCTCAAGTCCCTGGTGAAGAAGCCACAGATTCTGCCACAATGGTGTGTGTGTGTGTGTGTGCATGTGTGAGTGTGTGTGCGCGCACACATGGATACATGACACTAGACCAAGCCTGGCAGATTTCTGGACCAGTGAATACTTCCTCCTCACCCCACACTTCTGCCTCCAGCTTCCCCAGCTCCTTTCTCACAAGGAGACCTCCCTTCCTCCATCTTCCTTCTCTCTCTGCTCGCCTCCCTTCTTCTTTCCCATCCTTCACACATACCTTCTACCTTAGCTCCTTCTTTTTTAGAAACCTGTGCTGGAAAAAAAACCCAAGAAATCTTCACTAGAGTTTTTTTAAAGCAAATATAAGACATAATTTCCCTTAATACTTTATGCTCTCACCTTGTTAAAGCTCCAGATCCACACAAACAAAGAAACCAAACCAGAGACTGAATGGAAGACTCCTCTGTTCGACTCAGCGCACACACACTCACACATGCACACACACACACACCTGTCCAAAGGACCTGAGGGAGATGCAAAGCCAGCTGGGAAAGCGTGAACAAATTCTAGAAGGTCTCACCCTGTGGGTGACACTTTCAAGGTGGGGCTAACAACCTAGAAAACTCAGAATATTCCAAGGAGACCAGGAAAGGCCAGAGTGAGCCCCAGGGGTCTTTCCTTGTTTAACTATGGATGTCAGAGAGACCCTGAGGGCCAGAGAGATCCGACATTGACTGCGTTGGGTGAGACCCCAGTTCTAATGCTCACGGGTACCCCTAAGGCAGGAAAGTGTTCATCATGGTCAGACAGCTGAAAGAGGCCCACTGGCAGCTGAGGGTGGAGAGGGAGAGGCCAGCTGGGGGAGAAGGTAGGGGTCTGCTCAGACCCAGACGATGAGTTTGGATTTTATTTTACCTGCAGGGAGAAGGTTACCAAGTAGGGGTGTGAGATGATTTAATCCATACTTTAAAGCTCTCCAGAGTTCTTGGGTGAGAAAAGGCTGAGGGTTGGGGGCTGACGATGGGGACAAGGGCAGAAGCAGAGAGACCAATTAGGAGGCTGCGGTAGTTGTTTAGGAAGACATGGCAGCGGTTGGGCTTGGGGTGATGGTTACCGAGGTGGTGGGAAGAGGTGGCTGAACGACTGTGAGACTTACCCTGGGGGTAGCGGCAGGCTCAGGTCTTGGGCGTGAACCTCTGGGCGGCCGGTGCACTGCTACTGGGGAGGGGAGGCCTAGTGGAGAACAGGTCTGGGGGCTGGAAAGCAAGAGCTTCATCTCGATCCACGCAAGCGCAGAAGTCCCCGAGTCGCCTGGACAAGAGTGGACAGGTCCTGCCTGAGGAGGTGAGCCTGGCGTTCATCCCCGTGAGGACGGGAGACACAGAAGTGCTGAGATTAGGAGAGCGGAAAGAGCAGCCAGCCGGGCGGGGAAGAGAAGAGAGCAGGTGAGGAGGACAGAGGGCTCCGCTCTGGGAACTTCCTGTCAGAGGCCGGATGAAGGAGGAGCCTGCGTGGGAGACCAGGGAATGTCCACTCAGGGGAGAGGCGTGGAGAGTAGTATGTGGGGGGGAGTGAGAGCGGGTTCAGGAGGCGTTGTGGGCAGGAGTGTTGAGGGATGCTTAGAGGCTACGGGAGACCAGGACGGGGCGTTTGCAGACTTGAGCCCACGGAGGCTGGTGGTGGCTTCGATACAAGCTGTTCCCAGACTCAGTCAAAGAAGACCGAGCCAGGTGAGGAGCCAATGAGAAGTGAGGTTGTGGGCACAGAATGCGCAGGCACAGAAGGCTCGGATTTGCTTGGACAAAGTCTAAGGGGTAATTCCATAAAACTTTTTTTTTATATGACATTTTCTTTTTGGCTCATCTAAAATAAAGTGAAAGGAGCGATTTTTAGAACTGACTTGTACTGTTCAGATGAGTCCCAGTTTCTGTCACCATAAACTCAGTAAAATGGTAAATGTTTTCTTCTCACCATTGTGTGGCTCCCCGGGGCATCTATAGCTTGGGGGTCTCTCCTGTGGTGGGGTCAGGCCTGGGCTGTGGTTCCTGGAAGTTGACCAGGAGACTGGACCGTGTGGCCGCTCTGATGCTGGCCGCCAGGTAGGGCACTGACACCTGCTGGCTTCTGCAGCAGGGGGTCTGTGGCTACTCACGTGGCAGCTGGCTCCCCTGCGCAAGGGTCCAAGAGACCCAGGGAAGTTGTCTTTTTCGCACTGGGCACCAGAAGTCACAGGGTGTCACTCAGGCCGTTCTCTATGCGCGTCACAGCAGGGACAGGCAACTCAGTTTCAAGGGCAGCAGCCATGGGCCCCAGTTCTCATGGAAAATGTGTCAGATAACTTTGTGGTCATTTTGAAAACCACCTTAATCTGCTGTCTTATAAGTTAATTTGTCTTACAGTGATCCTAGTCACTTAGTCCTCAAACTACCAAGCTGGTTAACCCCCAGAGAGAAAAGAGCAAAGAGCAAGGAGAGGAAAAGGGACTGGATGGGGAAACAGGCCAGCAAGATGGAGTCAGCTTCTTCTTCTCCTCCTCCTCCTCCTCTTCTTCTTCTTCACATTTATTAACATTAATATAAGGTTTAGGTGAGCATCAATGAGAATTAATGTTTTATATAACAACTTGAATAACAACCACTGTGCGAGCCCCTTTTTGATCTTATGTAATCTTCATAGCATTTTTATACAGTTGATATTGCTATATCTCCTGTTTAACAGAGGGAGAGACTGAGGTGCAGAATGATTCATCATGGGCCCCAAGCTGCCGCTAGTAGGCAGAGGCTCCGGGGATTGAATTCATGTCTGATACTGGAATCTGACCTCCTATGAGCTGTTACACTTTCTCCCCAGTCAGAGTTCAAGTGCTTTTTCCTATGGTTAGCTCACACCCTGGCATCTTGTAGTTCTCTTTGCACATAGGCCCTGAGTCAGGATGGAAGTAACCCTAAATGGGCAGCATGTAAGTAGAACAGCCCCCATGACCAGCTGGCTTCCTCTCAGGCCCTCCCTCTCTGATGTCATGCTGCTATGCTTGCTGTTGGGTAGTTGACCTTTTTGGTGAACGCTGGAGGGTAACAGCCTTGTCACGATTTAACCTTTAGGAATGGGACATTTGACTGTTTACTGGGAAATTGAGATAATCATAAACTGATATAAATTTGTTCTTTTTTAGAAATTGATTTTGAACTGTGTAAGTTAAAGGGACACATAATGAATTCTATAGTATAGATAGGTATAAAGAGAAATGGAGTTTTTCAGGCCTGCCATTATCTCCAAAACCCCGACTGAGCCCCCGGCCCCATTTCCAGAGGCAGTCACTGCTAAGGTTCTAGTGCCTTCATCCAGAAGTATGTGTGACTAGTCGTCTAGTGTGTAGTTACATACTTTTTAATCAGGAGTGAACAAGTTACGATCTTCCCCCTTCTCCAGCAATGTGTCCATGAAGGGGCATGCATGTTTATATACATGGATGAGTGTATCTGGAAAAAGCAAATGTTTTGCTGAAGGGGGATGAGAATTTGATGGAAAGGGAAGTGCAAGAAGGGAAGATTCTCTGATTCTGTGGTAGAATGATTGAAAAAAAAATTGTTAATTTCCACTCACTGTTGTCTACGTATCCTTTACAAAGTGACCTTGTGGTTCTTTCCATTAAGAGGAGACTCTTTCCCACACCCTTGCGACTTGCCTTGGCCTACAGAATGTGGTCAATGTGATGTTGTGTTCTGAGATGTGGCTTGTGCATTTCCATTCTTTGCTCAGCCATCTGAACAAGTATGGGCCATTCTACTGGGGGATGAGAGGCCCTGTGGAGCAGAGCAGCCAGCCCCCATTTGACAATCAGCTGGCCACAGACACAGGAGTGAACTGGTTAAGCTCTGCCAACAGCCAGCCAACCCTCAGGCATGGAAGAGCACAGCGAAGACTAGCAGTGTTGGTCAACCTGACCAGCTGACCAGGGGCTTCAGTGAGCCCAGCATGAGTGAGTTCCGAAGGACTCTCCAGTCAAACTGCAGACTTATGACCTAAATAAATGTAGTGAATTCTTGGTGACTTAAGCCAAACAAAAAATATTGTTTGTTATGTAGTTATTGTGACAGTGAGTTACTGATACGACCTTTTGTATGGAGAATGATACATAGTAAGGACTTGGAGGCCAAGGGCCGCCTTACTGAATACTAGTTTGTGGAAGTTTTGTTTTGTTTTTTACCATCAGATAGTTTATGTTCAAGTGAAATGAGAATGGTTAGAGAAAATCCACTCCTACATGTTCTGTGTGTTTATATACCTCTGTACATTTCTATAACTCCGAGTCTACTAAATTATACCTGCTGCTATTGTTATTGATATAATAAAGCACTATAAGGAGCTGATCTTTCTTTTCTTTTCCATGAAGACCTGCTGGAACCTGAAGGTCCTTAACCTTTGTTTCTGTGTGTAGACCTTTGGTGATCTGACAAGGCTATAGCCCCCTTCTCAGAATGTTTTCTAAAGAAAAAAAAATAGAGTAGAGGACTGTAGAGAAAGTCAATGATACTACAATGCAATTCTGTAAGTATTATAACAAAATTATGAACTAGCTATATGCGTGTGTTACACATATATGAATTCATGCATTAAACAAAATTTACCAGCAGGTCTAATGACAATTGTCATTTCAGGGTGGAGATGAACATAATATTTTGAGAGTGTGCAACAGGCTGCCACATAAATATGAAAACATCTGTCACTTCCATGATGTCACAGGCCTTGCTGATACATGCCAGTTTGACTTGTTGTCTATATTCATAATTGAAGGAAGACCTAGATTTTACTTAGTTAGACATTAAGGGGAAAGATGCCATTCCCCACTTCCACCCGCTCCCCATCCAAGTTCATAGCCCCTCGGATTCTGTGGATGGACCAGGTTAGGAGAACTGCACCGTCCCCTCTTCCCCCACCACTCCCATCACATATCCATTTGCCACCAAGATCAGATTTCTTCCTCTAATTTTTAAATTTTGGACATGAATGAAACTGCTTTGGATTTGTTTTTCCATTGACAAATGATTTGCCAGTCAGCAACATCCCCTTAAAATGCAAACAGAAGCCATGAAAATAATTGTGACTGCAGAAAGATTTTACCTGTAGAATAGTTTCACATCAGAGGATTTGTTCAGAAATATCTTCCTCTTGGAAAATGAAATTTCCACCACTGCATCCCGGTTCTTGGACCAAATGATTGAGGGGGAAGTCCCAGTTTCAAGATTTAAGGGTCACTGGTAGAGTAAATTAGGAGACAGCCCCATTAGCTCTTTCTACCTCTTCCCTTAAGTCCTGACCAAACAGCAGAGATCATCAAGACCCTTCCCAGTATGATTCAAGAATCATCTTCACCAGAATGAAGATGTGAAGGAACCAGACTGATGAGCCAGAGTTGACATGGGTTGTACCCATGAATCTGCATTTTCATAGGCTGTCTGGTAACCAGAATAAGAGAACCTTTGCCATGTTTATATGACAATTTGAATCAAACCTGAGCCCTGGATGACAGAATTTTGGTATCGGAAACTTTGGTAATCAAGCGGGGGGCTCTAGGCCTGAGCTGGAGCTGATGTGGCTTCCCTGTCCCTCTTCCAAGGTCATCCTGGGGTCAAAATGCGATCCTTTCTGAGAAGACTCAGCACACACATCTATGCCCTCTTTGGTGAAGGTGTCTTTACAAAGAACTTTGGTTCCACACATGAATCCTGCCTCTTTTTCAACTTCATCTCAGCTCTCATAACCTCAGTGCATACGTGCCAGAAGGAGTGAGGAAACCACACACACCTCTTGGGAGGGTGCTGTCTCTTTGATGAAAGCACGCGAGGCCTTGGGGCCAGCTTCAGAGACAGAGAACAAAAGGGATTATCTTGGCCAGGTCTGCAGGGGCTGCCTCTGACCAGTTCTTGGTTCCACTGAAATGTGGCCACCACCAGATGTGAATGCTGCCTTTGGCCATGCCAACACCACCATTTTCCCACTGCTCCTTCTGCCAACGAGAAAGTCTCCAGTCCAGCCTCCCGGGAGGAAGGTCCTTCCTGTAAACCCCTCTTCTCACCCCCTCTTTGCTTCCCTGTTCTTTTACCTCATACCCTTCTCCCTCACCTGATTTCCTTTCTTACACAGGGAGAAGACAGCCCCGACCCCACTGATCTGGCAGGTGGATGTCAAGGCTTCCCAGGAGTGGTCTCCTCTTTGTGCCTCGGTCAGAGGCCTCCTGGGGGGCAGAGAGCTGGGGAGGCCCTCCTGAAATCACCTTCTCTTTGATGATTGCATGGGGCCTTGGGCCCAAAGCCAAACCTGCTCTGAAAAGGAGGGCTTCCTTTGGTCCGGACACACACATCTCAGGTTTGCTGAGGCCTGTCCAGCTGTTTTGTTTTTTAGCTAAGATGGATTCTTCTAGATTCAGATGGAGTTGCCAACTCTGAGGAAAACTCAGTGCATGCGAGCCAGAGGTGTGAGGGAGCCACCCCAGTGTCTGTTCTCCTGTGGGGGGTTGGGGAGGAGGGACGCACATCAAAGACCTAAGGCTGATGCTCGTGCTTCTGCCTGGCTTCACCATCTTTCTTTAGAAACTGGCGGGTGTGGGAAAAGTAAAAGGTTGACCTTTCTTTCAACCCCAAGCTACTTTGAACAGCTTTCAAAATAGCTGTTTCCTCCTGGCTTTTGATGGCTTCAGCTCGCTGCTCCCTCAAAAAAAAGTCCGTTTTCTCATTTGGGGCAACAGGTTTCACCATCTATTTGCTTTACAGATGAGTGTGGGCGGCAAGCTCCTCTCGCCAGATTTTTTTTCCCACGCACTTTCAAATCGAAAGGGCTGACCCTACTGAGAGCATCCTCTGAGTCACCTGGGGAATCTCTGCATCCTCTGGCATCACCGGCCGCCACATCCGGACAGGCATTATTATCTCCAATACCACAGCGCCCATTGACAGAGTTGGGCTTGGATTATCTGCAACCAAGTGAAGTGTGGGGCCCGGCAAGTCTCAGAGTTTGGTCACCTTGGTTAATCAGGGTTTAGAGGTGCAGAGAGGCGAATGGGGATTCTGACATAGATCCAGCCCCAGAAGCAGTGGACACACGTGTCTGTGTCTCAGCTGGTTCTCGTTTCAGCCCCCAGCCCATGTGGCCTTCAAGCCTCTGGAAGGATTGTGCTATTAACAGATAGAGCTGGCTGTTTCGAGTGCTTGGATAAACTGCTTCTACCTTACTCCAGCCTGGTGACTGGAAAGTAAGAGGCCTGATTTAAGGCATCATTAATGCAAAATGAGGTGCCGAGGAGTGGGACTGTTGTAACCAGTTCATCTCCTTCCTCCCTTAACCTCCACCTGCAGGCTTACCCACTGCCCTTCTCTGCCATGGGAGTTTCAGCTGCCCTGTCCCTGGCCAAGTTGATGGACTTAGAGCTGACCAGAGAGAAGAGGGGTTACTGGGACCCACTAGTCCTCACTGAGCCGGTGATTGTTGAGTAATCTCATCTCTGACATAGACCTCAATGCTGTGGAGGGGAGGGGAGGGGGGTAGATGTTGATGAATGACAGTTCTTACCCTCAAAAGCGAGCATGGTTGCATTGAAGTGTGACTTATTTCTGAGTAACTGATGAAAGGGGAAGTCTTTCTGGAGGAGGAAGGAAAGTGGAAGGAAGTGGGGGCAGGAGTTCTCTGAGGCCCAGGCAGTCAAGAAAGTAGCCTACCATCCCAGATGTAGGGTGTGAGGTGAGTTCAGTCTCGCTGTCCAGGTGTGAGTGGGCATGGCCCTGTCAGCTGTGTCCAGGCTCTGTGCTGACCCTCCCTCTATGAGTTGCCTTGGCCTGAGTCTTGCTTACACTGACTAATCACGATTCTAGGTCATCCACGACCTTTCCCCGATCCCCCTACTCTGGTAGATCAGAAGTTGCTCTTGGCTCAAGGTGCTTGGTGAGTACTATGGCAGGGCAGGCGACAGTGGAGCTGAAGGAGCTGATGTGGTGGCGGGCGTGGGCTGGAATGACACATAGGCACTGGCAGGTCTGAATACCAGACTCAGAAGATTGGGAAGTATCCAGAGATCAGGCCACAAGGCAACCTCTGCTGGCTTGAGTCCTCCTGAGAAGCTAAGGCACAAGATGATGCAGACCTCCCAGCAGGGCAGCGCCCTTTCCACTCTGGCCTGGGCCTGGGCCACTTCTTCATCACTGGCATCTGTCTCCACGGGATGAAAGACAACGCTACTGTCAATGCCGTAGTGTTTGCTTTATTTAAAATCCTAAGGTTAAAAACATTTTCAAATGGCGCAGTAGACCCTATAAAGGGATATATTTTTGGATATAAAGGTTTCTCAACCCCGCTTTACAGGTGAGATGCTGGCATTTGATGTGCTTCTGGGAAATTCTTTGGCAAATAAGAATGACATAGGCTCCCAGATCCACTAGCCCGTAAGGCCGCGAGAACTGAGGATTAGTCAATTAAAGTGCAATTCCGATTTTGCAGCCACTTAGAGGAGGCTTGGGCGTGGCTCAGCAGTCCCTAGAGGCTGGACCACCTCTGGAGAACATGTTAGAAGGTCCCAGGGAAGCCTTTTTATCAGCAATGCCCCCCTCAAGTTTAAAGATATACTTTATATTATTTTTAAAAAGTGCTTAAGAGGGAGAAAATATGAATAATTCACTCTTCCCGTTTCCTTGACTCACAATAAGGTGACCCAGGGGTCTCCAGCAGTGCCCCTTGCTTGGGTGATTTGTGAACGCGGAGGGCTGACTCGGAAGTCTGCGCAGGCGACCCTGGGTTCTGAGAGCAGCGGGAAGCATCGCTCTGCTGCTCCCAACGCCTCCGAGCCCAGGACGGTGTTCTCACACGGACACTTCTGAAGTGGCGTTCAGAAGAGGAAGTTCCTGTGTAATCAATCGCCCGTGGACACCTCGCCATCATGCTGGCATCATGAAACAGACTCTGACCTCTCATCCCGCAGCGGGATCTCCTTCCCTAAGTCGCGAATGGCTTCCCCACGTTAGGTGACCACTGCAACAGTTCTGTAAGCCCTCGCCCTTCACTTCTTGGGTTGCATCATATGGCTTTTCATTTTGCTTTCCAACCTGCTGGGGTTCTTCAGTTCCAGACTCCTGCTAGAGGACTTCTTGGCCTGCTGTGGGTCGAGTCCACCTGGGGTCTGGTGGGCTTGCGTTAGCAGAGCTTTGTCGGGGTCACACTTTCTTCCAGAATCCCGTCCTCGTTGAGGGTGAGTGCCCGACAGAGCCGTGTTCTTGGGTGAGGCTGATTAGTGATTTCTGGGGTGGAGGTGCCGGGTGGCTGGTGTCAATACCAAAGAGGAACCGACTGCTGTTCAGAGTTGGGCCATCAAGGGGCTGCTGTTTCTTAAAAATAGTTATCTGGGATCTCATGGATAGTTCCTTCCTGTTGATTTCTAGTGTAATTCAGTCTACTGGTTGGTACTACCATTTTTAATAGTTGTTTACCATGGCTGGTGGCAACTTTGAAAGTCTCCCTAAGCCAAACCGCTGTAGAGATGGGAACCTGTTTGAACTGATAAAGCTATGTACACAAGCCACAGCAAAACAGGCCCAGGTGTTCCCAGCAGCCTGGTGCACAGCAACCCGGAGCTCACACAGCAAAGAAGCGAGGACAAGGGTCCATCTAGCACAGTCAACAAGCCACAGCGGCAGGACGTGACCACTAGGGACTGAGCGATCCTCTGAGTACAGCAAAGGTCTTTGTGCACAACGGCAGCCAGTGGTCAACGGTGCAAACCACCAGGGACCATGCTCTCCTGAGAAGTGCTTCTGGGTTGGCTTCCCAAGAGCCAAGAGGGTTTCACGCTGCAGTGGTATCAGATGGAACGTCCCAGGCCTTTCACAGGAAACAAATCACCGACTTACTAAATGTTGGCTCTGGCTGTAGATGATGGTGGTGACATCAGCAGAAGGCCATCAGCTTGGCCAGAGTCCCCATGGTATCCTGGGAAAGCTAGCCACTCGAAACAAGACTCCAGACTGTTTTGCTCTGGGTTCTTTAAATTGTTAGTTTCCTTCATGTGGTCAACCAGCTACTTTTGATAATCCTTTCCATGATGGAGGGTGGACAGTTTGCTCTGGAAGAACCCTCAGGCTGTGTGACAGGCTGATGAAGACAATCCTGTGAAAGCACCTAATGAAAGCTTGTTTCACTAGAGAACCTTCAGGGCCTAGGCCAGCAGGAGGTACTAGAGATGCTGGTGGCCTTTGGCAGCGGTGCTTACTCTAAGGAACAACACCTCCTCTAAGGAGGTCCAGCTTTTCTCTTGGTTAACCTATTTGTTCTGTTCACCATTCCTGATGCCCCACTTAAACTGCCAGGTACCTAAATCTGTTTAGGTGAAACGGCCATTGCAGGGGTTATTTCCTCCTGCCCCTGCCCCAGGAGTCCTCTCTGCCGGTGCATGGTAGGTAGAGGGTCTGTGCTTGACTTGGCCTGGGGGGTCTCTGACCCAGTCTCAAGCTGTTAACAACAGCCAGATCAGGCTTGTAGATGACAACATGAAGTCTTGAGTGATGTGACGTGGCCACAGGTGGAGGAGCAGTGGGCCCGAACTCGGGTTCTCAGACACCCTGTCCAAAACTTGCCCTCATGTTGCCAGAGTGGGCCGCTCCATCCGATGTCACTGGAAGCCCCCAAGCCTGACCACAGGTGGCTGGCCTCTGAGAACAAGGCCCAAAGAGTCTGCCATAGGTGAGCTCTCTGTGGGGGGAGAAGGGCCACAGTACAGGAAGACCATCTCCTTGTCCAGAAGGAGGCAGGCCTCATCCTCCCAAGGTGTCAGGTGCAGGTTGAGCAGCAGGAAGAGGGCAAGAAGGGGACTAGGCAATCTGGCAGGTGGGCCATGAGCACCAAGTGACCAAAGACCAGATTCCTGAGTTACTCCTGTTTGTACTTGAGTCACCTCTGGTGACTTTTGTTAGAAGGTCCTAATTTTTCAGTGGTTCCTACCCTGGTTATGGTAATTAGTAAACATATCAGCAGGTAAAGCAGAAGCTCTTGTTTATATAAATGAAGACAGGCCATCAGCCAGGAGTGAGCCCCCAAGGCCAACGCACGATGCTGCTTTTTGGCCACGGCACTGATATCAGCCACCACTTGGGTTTCTGCTGTACACAGACCACCAGAGCAGGCCCTCAGTCCGACGGTGGGCTCTGTTTCCTGGATGTCTTCAGTTCTGAGTTTAGGGTGACGTTCTGAGCTACTGAGAGGCCTGGTGGTATGAAGAGCTCGACTTCTGGACAGGACTGCCCAGACAGAAGGGCAAAGAAGTGCAACTTAGATGTCTGCTGAGTTCTCGGGCAGCCCGCAACTACCGAGGCCGGGAAGGCCAGAAGCATGGCAGAGAGGCTGACGGGGATCTTGGGAGGGAGCCCCAGGCACCCTGACTCACGGTGGCCCTGTGGCCTCCTCTTGTGGGAGTACCAGGGCCTCAAAGGGTCTGGTCAGGGCACACAGGCTGAGGCTCATGGCCACCCGGGATGCCGGGCAGGGCAGAGGAGGTCCTCTCTCTCCACTGGCAGTGGCTGGAATCATCTCTGCCCTACAACTCTCCACAGGAGGCCTGTAACCAACTCTACCTCAAGAAAGGCCAACGGTCTCTTCAGTTTGTAGACCTTTGGCAGAGTGCCCCTTTGGGTGTTAGCACAGCTGGGTTCCTAATCTATCGAAATGTTGCCTGAGCCCTTACAAGCCGTGGGGGCTAAGGGTGCTGGTGCGTAGTCAGTGCAGCGTTCACAGCGCTCTGGAGCGTCGCAGCCCGGAGGGGCAGCCGGGGGGCCTGCTCCCGGGGGCGCAGTCCATCAGCTTCAGAGCTACTGCTGCCTCTTTTTTAAGGTTTCTTTTTTTCCCTTTTTAGTGCTTTATGTGATAAATGAGGATGAGTAGTGTCTCCTATGGATAAAATGAAACTATTAAAGTCTGGGTGCTGAGGTTACAGGAAATCACTTCCATCATAGATCACAGGCCGGTCAACTGTCAGGCGATAAAATACCTTCTTGGAGACAAACCTGAGGGAACAGAAATGAAAAGGAGGGTGTTATTCTGACAGCGGGAGCCCGAGGGGCAGCAGCTGCTGCTGGGGCCTCCAAGGCAGCTGCAATGACCTGGTTAGGTGTGTTGGTTGCTGGCTGGGGGGGTGGGAGCCCTGCACCCCTCGGGCTCCCCACCCCCATTTCTACAAGAGGTCAGGGAGTCTCAGGACATCACCGTGGGCGCTGCCAGGGCCAGGGAGCAGCACACCCGTGCAGTCCCATGCTGAGTCGCCTCCTGTTGCCTGGCTGCTCCAAAGGGGCAGGGGGCTCAGGGGCTCAGGTGGTCTGGGCTGCACAGGGGTGGGATGGAAGGAGAAGGTGGTGAGGAGGATAGGTAGTGGAGGCGCATGTGGGTTTCTCCTGACAGAGCCTCTAAATCTGTTTCGCCATCCATGGTTTGGGACTCTCCAGAGACCCTGAGACTGGGGTTTGGCACAGAACCACGGCCAACTCCAGTGGTAACTGGAGGCCTGAGACTGCACCTGCCTGGAGTGTGTGGGGGAGGGGCAGGAGGGGCAGGAGGGACGCGCCTCCTTCTAACTTTCCTTCGGTCGGCGCTGTTGCAGACAAGCCCGGTGGTGCTGGGGGCCGTACAGCCTTCCTCTAGAGTATCCATCTGGCTAAAAGCCAAATGGGCTGCGGCCACTAACCCAGAGCCCCAGAGAGGATGTGGCTGGCTGCTGATCAGGCCAGTCTCGTAAAGAGGCAGCCCCAACTCAGGGCTTCTGCTAAGCCAGAGGAGGGACAGGCGCCCTAGAGCCTCCACCACTCTGCCGCGCCTCCTGCAGAAGGGCCGACTCGAAGTGGATGCTCTTCCCATGCTGGTTCTCCATCCTGCTTCCTTCCTTGGCTGCCTCTCGTTTCATGGCCCCCCTCCCCTCTCTCCTGCTCCCCACGCCCTACAGTGCCGGGCCTGGTCTGCTGCCGCCGGAGAGGCCGCTTGTTGCTGCTGCACCCTGGCCAGACACGCACGCGCGTGCGGAGTTCTGTGAGCACGGGCCTGTGCGATGCAGAACTGACACAGGCGCTGGCACACCGCAACGCAGGGGCCGAAATCAAAACTCAAATCTATTACTGATAATTAAACAATCTCCTTAATGTCCACCTCGGTTCTTGAGGCCAGGGGAGTCGTCTGGACATGATGAATGAGGTGGCCCTACCTGGAAAAGGTGTTGTCGAAGATGAGCATGTAGATGCCGGAGGTGCGGACCTTGAGCTGGCCCTGGATGTTCTCCTTGTGGGAATTGCATCGGGTTGTGGGGATGAGGACCTGGGAGGAGAGGCCGATAAGCAGCGTCAAAGAGGCTGAGAGGCGGCCCAGGGTGAGGAGAGTCTGACAGGAGCTGTTAGCGGGGGCTGGTCTGTTGTGCTGCTGGACGCCTCTCTGACCCATACCTCCTCTCTCGCCACAGGACCGCCTCTGCCGGTTTGGTCCATGGGGGTCTCCTTCCTTGATTATTGCTCCCCAAGTGCACCCACAGTGCCTGCACACCCCCATGAAGACACCACCACCTGCAATCACAGCTGTCTATTTACTCTGGCCTCTATCCGGCTGCGCCGTGAGCTCCTCAAAGGCAGGCCCCATGCTGTCTCTTCTCTTGCGCGCCCCTGGGGCTCGCACAGAGCCCAGCATACAGCAGACGCCCAGCAAGTGGCTGTGAGCAGCCTGCCTGCGTGCAGAGCCGCTCCTGGCCTCCACACCTCTGCAACCAGGCGACCTCAGGTCGCCGTCGGCACCGCGTCCTGCTGTCTCCTATAAGGTCCAGGGGATCACACAGGGAGCCTCCGGGACAGATGCTGAGGACAAGTGCTGGCAACAGGTTCTCTAGGCTGATGTCTATTTGGGGACCTGAAGCAGAAATAACAGCTGCCGCCCACAGCTGGCTGGTGACAGAGGGCCTGTGAAGGCAGAAGGAACCCGGCTCATTCTCCCTGTAGATGGGATCGTCCTGCCCCCTGGCGTCCACTGTGGGAAAGACAAGGACAGTCACAGCCCGCAGAGGGCTGGCTACCTGAAGAGCGGCTAAGGAAGGCTTCTCAAGAAGCCGGGGAGTTTCCAGATCCTGGAGGAAACCACACACGTCTCAAGGGCCATTAAGAGGAGCTAAGGAGGAGACCTGTGGCTCAGCCACAGGTGAGCAGGTGGAATGGCAAAGGCTTGGTCACTTGGTTTAGTTTCCTCCCTCCCACCACAAACATTCACCAGTCTACTCTGGGAGGACATAGTGTGACGTGTGCGGTGGGCCCTGGGACTATGAAGGTGAATGGCAAGGCAGAGGTGGCAGGCAAGTTCCTGGCAGTGCAGCTGTTTGTTAGTGCACAGCTGACAAGCATCCTGGGTGAGCCACTGCTTACCAAGCAAGTCTCCTGGGCTCAGCTCCTCGTATGCAAATAGGACTAAGACCCGCCTTGCAGAGACAGCACCTCCCTGTGCCCCCAGGCAGGCTGAGCCCAGACTCATTCTCGGGTCAAAAGCCTGAGGACCTGCTGGGTGGAGGCTCAAAACCCCTCAGAAAGGAAGGGCTCCAAGCCAGGTGTGTGGCCTGGCTGCAAGTCCCTGAAAGGAAAAGGGGCACAGCAGTTTTTAAATAAAATGACACTCCAATTAATAAGCTACCTCAGGTTGGTTGGAGTGAAGTTTCAGAAGTGAATCCAGGGCGGAGAGACATGACAAAGCGACCTCTACAAGGAGACTACGCCAACAGGGCAGAGAGGACAGAAGCACGGACACAAATGGACACACGTTCCCCTAAGAGGACCCTAGAACAGGAGGACTCACTGCTCCGTGCCCACCCACCGGGCCCCCAAGTCTAGCTCTCCTCAGCTCCATGCCTCTCGTGCACATCCAGGGCACCCCACAAATGACGGCTTACTGGACACAAATGCAAGACTCCACAGAAGCCATGCAAACGGGTGTGTATTTGATCGTGACCCTTCTCATGCATGGAGAATGGAGAACCTGCAGCTGTATTAACAGCCTAGGAGTCACTTTAAGAGCAGGTCCAGCGCGTCTGTCGTACCATGCCTTTCACTCGCAGTGATTCAAAGGCAATCCCACTTTCACCCAAACCACTTCTCCCTCCTTTATCTATCTCTCTGCCCCTGTCTGTCCCTGCAAAGATTCAGACATGGAATTCAGACCCAGGCACAGGATCCAGGTCTCCCCATACCAATCAGCCCCGATGGACTCATGTCTCCCTCTGCTCTGGGTTCCACTCCCTGCAACTAGATCAGCAGTTTTCAACCTTGTCTGCTCCCTGGAATCGCCTAGCGGTGGCTGGGTGCCACCCCTGGAAATTCTGATTTAGTGGTCTGGGGAGTAGCCTCAGAAGCTTCCCAGGTCCCAGCTATCATTCTGGCTGTTTCTACTGATAACGTTTGCAGTGAAATACTGAAAACCCTCAATTGCGAGAAGTAGAGGGACCCCCACCACCTGTAGGGGCCATTCTTTCTCTGTCCAGCTCTGCTGAAATTGGTCTTTGTCCTGAGCCATGTATTTGTATTCCTCTGACTGTCACCTCCCAATCTATCCCAACAGCAGACAACTGTAGACATTTGAGACTCTCAGCCTCTGGTTCTTTCCTTCCTGAAGCTAGACAAGCCCAGGTGTTCTGCCTGCTGTGTGTGACGTAGCCCAGAGGGTACTCCCACCTGGTTTCTTTCCTTGTTCCTCTCACAGCAGAGCCCAGAACTTTCTAGGTCAGGCTTGCCCAGGAAGAGACAGGATGGCCATGGCTCTGCTCTAGGAAAGGTCTGTCCAAATACACTGATGTGTGAACCAGGGGCTCGCTGGTGTGGAGCTGGGCTTACCTTACACTGGTCCAGGGGGGTGTCCTCTGCCTCCTGGAAGACCACGCTGAAGGAGATGCTCTTGGGTTCTGAGGAGAAGACCCAGCTGATGGTGAGGCCTGCCTCCACCACAGTGATGGGGATGACGCTGTAGGTACTGGACCTCACAAACAGCTCCCTGTTGCCCTCCCCGAAGTTGACAATCTCTTCCACCGTGAGGGGTAATTTTATCCTAAAATACAAATCAGAGAGGGACTTGCTCAAACAGACCAAGTGTGGCTCAAAGGTGGCTAGAGGCCTGGAAGCTCTTGGGAGGAAAAGAACTATGTAACCTCGACTAACTTGCTGAATTATGGAAGGAAACAGGAAATATAGCTCATCCCAACAGATGTTTCCTGAGCATTCACTACATGCCTGGCACAGTTCTAGGCACTGGGGACATGGAGTGAAACTGTCCCCAACACGGTCCTGGCCTGTGTGGAGCCGGTACGGACCTGTGAGCCTGAGTTGCTCTGTGCCCCTGGGGGATAGGAAGCCAGGGCTGGCACTCAGCTTGCACTGCTTCCCTGAAGCTGTTCTGATGCAGCTGGCTTTCTTTCCCCCCTTTTTCTTTCTAGTTTCCTGCCCCCCTCAGCCCCCCTTAACTGTTAGCACCAGCAAAAACACACTCACTGGAAACCTTGCCCTTTCGATTGTCCCTCTTCTCAGTGGAAATCTGGGGCCTGTTGCAAGATTCCAAGCAGGCACCCTAATCTGAAACAGACACATCTCAGATTCTTTATAGTGCAGGGGTGGCAGTGTGGTATGGTGGCCTTGGGGAGATAAGCTTCTTGGGGCTATGTCCCTGGTTCTAACTTTCTATGTGAATAAGAGCCTCTTTCAAAAGTCTAGTGGGCTTAGTGATAACGAGTTTCTCTGATCCAAGGTCCCTCGCAGGACCCTGAGTGTGATGCGATGCGAAGAATGTGAGGCATGGAGCCAGAGGACCTGGGTGCTGGTACCTTGCCTTGCTTCTTATCTGCTGTAGTGCTTAGCTTTTCTTAAGCCTGCCTCCTCAGCTGCAAACAAGAACAACCATCTGGCCTCCTGCTTGAGGGAGGGCACAGTGGAGGATGAACTTGCCATTGATGGGGAAGTCTGAGGTTGCGTATCTCAACTGAGTGGCATTCCCTCCTGCACCATGCAGCAACACGGGCACACTCACGTCTGAATGAGAGACTGGCCACATCGGTCCAGTGACAGATTAGGCAATTAATCAGCACCTGGGTCCAACAATGGAGAAAAGGAACAGACTGGTCTTGGGCGAGTCCTATCATCTCGACTGTGAACGGGGGAGGCGGGGTCACTGTGTGCCAGGCCCCACGTCTACCGGCTTCAGGCAGCATCACGGAGGATGTTTCCACCACAGGAGGAAGCAGGACACACCCGGTTACTCAGAAGGAAGGTGAGGGTCAGGAAGACCCACACAGCTCTGACCCAAGGTCACTGCCATTCCACTTTACTAATTTGTGTGAAGAAAATATATTATTGTCCTAACACAAGGGCAGAAACTTGGTTAGATTAGGTGACTTGCCCCAAACTACACAGCAAGCAAGTGGTAGAGCTGAGAGTCCTGTTCATCTCCAAATCTGTGGAGCTAGATGGAAATACTCCTCCAAACGATGCTAATGAGAAGAGTAATCAACGCTTAAGAAACCCCAAAAGTTCTCAAGAACAACTCTGTTGTAAGTTATTTACCTTTGTGCAGTGCCTTCAGAACTGCATGTAATTCCATATAGCATTTTTTCATGCATTAACTTATTTCTAATTCTGGTACAAAAGGTCCTTCCAATAGTTACCGTTTTCGAGACTCCAAGAGTAGTTAGGAGAGGGATCCGTTTTGGAAAAGAGATGCCTCTTCTAACAGAAATGTCTTACTATAAAGGAGGTTTTGACTGTATATAAATCATAACTAAAAAACCAAACAAATACAAAGTGACAGCCTCCATCAGTCTGAGTCAGCACTCGGGGTGCTCTCCGGCTCTGGCGCTGAGGGCCAGGTGCCCCCTGTGCTGCTACTCCTCCCCAAATGTCACCCTGGCCGTCTGGCGCAGCGACCTGTCACTCACATCAGTTCTCCGGACTTCAGCAAGCAGATTTCGGCATCCTGTCCCCCAGGCACGTCCTCCGTGTCCTCGGGAGTCAGCGAGTTTGACGTGGTGTCCCTGAAATGCCATAAACAAGAAGCCACTCAGCTCCCAGCACGCGGGGCCCCCTATCCAGAGGCCCATGGTCTTGGCTCCACGTAGCCAACCCCAGAATGCATGGGGGTTCTTCAGCCCCAGGGGCCATACCAGGTGCCAGGCCTGCATGTTGTGAGGCTAAGGATTTCTGAGACTCTTGTTCTGACTTTATGTCTACACGGAGACATCCTGGGGTGGCCATGCCAAGCGAATCTCTTACTGTGGAACGGCACATCATGAACAGTCCAGGCAGCTCTGCCAGAGGCTGTCAAGGGTCAGAAATGTTTGCAAAGTCAGGGAACAAAAGGCCACTAGGGGGCACCCTCTTACCAGAGCCCTTTCCTTTTGTTGCTATTGGTATTTTTCTCAGAAAGGATGAGATAAACTCACCACCCCTGAGTGACACCCCCCATGTTCACATGCCCCCCCCACCCCCTGCCTTGCTCTGGCGGGGAGCCTTGTGCTGGTGCAATGCCTTGTGCGGTGACGCTCGTCACTGCTCCCTGCCGGGCTTCCATCCCTGAGCCCGCCTTGCTAGGGGCATGTGCATCTGTCCGCTAGCTTGCCCCTCTGGGGTGGCGGCCTCAGCATGCCTGGGCACCAGCTGTGTACCCCTCGTACACGCCAGCTCCAGCGCTGTCTAGATCAGGGGCCTCAGGGAAGGCGGGGTGATGGCCAAATGCTCCCAACCGAAGCCATGACCAAGGCTCCAGAGAACCACAAAGAATGCAGTGGTGACCAGAACAAGGCGGGCACTCTGAGGAAGGGGCCGGCACTGCCGTCCAGGTGACCACACCTGTCTGGATGGGGCATCACAGACAGGGTCCCACCATGCTGAAATCTCTATCACTGTGTTCTCACAAATCAAAATGCCGTAGCTCTCTTCTCATCTATTCCTTACAGCCGCGACCCGGCAGCCCCTGGGCACACTCTGGCTGTTGAGACTGGCTGAGGAAGCCCCCATGGCCAGAGCGGCCGTCTATGCTGGGCCTGCCGAGCCCGACACGGTGAGCACTGAGCTGCTTTCCCTAATCCACGGCCTCCTGCTGCCCCTCAGGTCAGCTTCTATCCATGGTCAGCTCCCGGGAGCTGAGAGGTCTTAGCGATGACTCCACAGCCCAACACAGCAGCCACTACCCTCAGAAAAGACACGTAAACTCAATTTTACCAAAATCAATAAAACACTACACTTCGCTGTACCAGTCACACTTAAGGTGCTCCGTAGCCACAGGTGCTGTCGGTCGCTGTGCAGGGCAGAGCAGGGACAGGATGTGGCGGGTGGTCACGGAGGGAGGGGGGAGAAAGGTTCTGTGCTCAGCATGGGGCTGGGAGGCTGGCGTGAGTCATGCTGTGGACCTTTTCCACTGTGATTCTGGGGAATCTCTTTATTTAACTATTAAATTCCTAGTAGTTTTTCTTTTAGTCACTGGCTTCCTTTTGCCAAGAAAGCAAATGAAGAAAACCAATTCCGGTATCTTGACTTCTGATGACGTGATATCTATGGTCTGCAAACCTATATGCACAAACTCACAACCAGCATCCGGGCCCTGCCGGGCAAGCTATGCCCCCTCACTTGCTGCCCACTGCTGGGGCCCCTTTCTTCTTTTTGAAGATTTTATTTATTCATTATACAAGAGCTGGGGTACAAGCCAGAGGCGCAGGCGGTGAGAGGATTCACCAGAGACAGAGTGGGGAGCAGAACAGGCAGATTGACTGAAGTACACTGATGAGGGGAGCAGAGGGCAAGACAGGGAGAGATCTGCTGCGCCATGTGGGCCCCTCCCTGGCCAGATCCAACTCAAGCTGCAGTGGCTGCGGAAACCCCACATTGCAGCGCTCAACCCCCTTGCACCCCTCAAGAAGGCCCCTTTCTAAGACACTTTCATCTCATCCTCTACCATCCCCTGCCCATGCCTGGCAGTTACTCATCTCTGAGTGTAGTGGTGCCCATTCCAGTGCTGGGCCTGGAATGGAAAAGGAGGGCCTGCCTTGAAAGGTCAGTCCAGGAGGCCTATACAGCTGAACAGTCTGATTCCTGAAGCTACTTCCTTTCTTGCCCCCCTTCTCTTTAGAAAATGGTGAAGCATTCCTGCAGAAATCTAAGACGTGACGGGGTACTTGCCAAGTTTAGAGTTTTGTTTCAAAGAAAAGTAATCCTCTTGAACAATGAACACTACAAATTGACCCCTAAGAAAAGGCACTCTGTAAAACAGCTGAAATAAAATTCCGGCCCCCAAATCATGAATGGCTCAGTGCCTCCGACTTAGTTGCAAGTATCCCTTTGGAGAACTTTCACTTGAGAACAGTCATGACAAACACAGCCATGCACACAGTCACAAACACAGACCTGCAACCTAGTCCGATGACAGTTGTCTTGTCACTGGGGAAAACTCACCTCTCAAAATCTAAAGACTCCAAAATATCAGACAAGGTAACTCTAACGGGCCGTCTGGCCCTGAAAAGTCTTTCAGAAGGATGGATGCTTTGGTCTAGCTCCCCTTCAGTATCTGCCAGTTCATCTCTTCAGTTGCCCTGCACCCACCCATCCAGTCAACCTTCGAGCCTTGCATCCTTCTAGAGGTGCAGTCCACACAGCCTCAGGCCTCCTGTCTTCAGCGAACGCCTCACTCTCCTATAACAGACCTACAGAGAGGACAGTTTGAACTACATTAAAAAAGAGAGAGAGACTTGAAAACCCACTAGATGTCTTTAGACCCCTGGGATAGCTTCACACTACGGAAGAGTAACACAGGGGACACAGGCTTTACAGCGAAGATAGGGCCTGGGTGGCTCCTGGTAGCATGGACGCTCTTGGGCAAGTGAGCCCACCTCTCTAGTGTTGGCTTGTCATCTGGAAGTGACAGGACTACCGGGCTGGAGGTGGGAGGCGTGGGGCCAGGCTCCTAGCAGAGCTGAGTATTAGTCTCCAGGTCTCGGGATTCCTCCTGACCCCTGCTTCCAATGCTCAACACCCTGGCCTTAGGAAGACTTGCCAGCAAGTGGGGCAGAGATCACCCGTCCTGGGGGAAGCAGGCTGGATGGGAGTGCAGAATTAGGGTGACTGGGGACTGACAGAGCAGAACAGGAGTCTTCAATTCTACTTAGTACCTTCCACAGAGGGGAGGTATTGGGGTCATGTGACAAGGCAACTATTCCTCCAATTCTTGCCTTGCAAGCATCATTTCCTAGAATATCAGGATTTTCTGGATCATGGAGACCAACAACTAGAACTGTTCTATGATCAAGGTGTTCAATATCTGGGCAGTTTCAGAAACAGGATAGCCTCAGAAAACTAGAAGATTCTGGCTGACAGGCGCCACCTCTGTAGGTGCCCAGTGGTGTGGATGTGGGCGGTGGGCCTCACTGGGTTTTCTGGCAGACCCATCACCTGGACACCATCTGGTCCACTGGCCTGACAACAATGGAGAGTTGGCTTTATCTGCGGAAGATGCCAGTTATTAACTGTGTACGTGGGTGGAGCTGCCGCTTGGTTATGGCCCTCAGGTTTCACGTCAATGAAGCAGGGATGATACCTGCTCTGCGGGATGGCTGTGAGGACCAGAGGCCGCCCCGCGTGTTGGAGCTGCATGCGTACACAGAGCCCGCCAGGCATGGCCTCTATGCTGGTCCAGACTAAAATGTTCCAAAGACATGCCATGCCCAGTGAACGAAACAATTTTAAGACACAAATGCCATCTTTAGTGGCCTGCAGAGTCAGACCTACTTACTGCCCCCCCTTCTCAGATCTCCATGAATTAAGCCCCCAGTCTAGATGCAGGGGATGTAGAGTATCAGCGTCACACTTTCCTATCTTTGATCCCTAAATGACACAGGTGCAAGCTGATCACATGGATTCTAATCTGTAAGATGGGGGTAGGGCTCGGTCTCTGTTAATAACCAATCGAGAGCTCTTATACTCAGCGGAAATAAAGGACCACATCACCACATCAAATACACTGCAGCAGATCTGTCTGCTGTGAGCAAGTTCATCTCTGGAGCCAACGAAGACACGCTCTCTCTGCTGGTGAGTCATTTCTTCCCCTTGAAGGTTAAGGGAAAATGGGGACTACCTCAGGTATAGCACACTGTGTCCAGGCTTTAGAGCTCAACTACTCTTGGTTCGCATTCCCTCTCCGCAGGGGCTGCCAAGAGAAAGGTGCAAGCTACTGACTGAGGCCCTGAGCACACAGTGTGAGGGTGAAAGTTAACGGAACTGGTAGCAACAGCATGAGACGAGTCTTGTCACTGGCTCTGTTTGCTCCCTGAGTAAGCGCTCTCCCTATTTTTCTTTTGTTTCTTTTATATTTTACAGAAGGCAGCTAATGACGATTGTTTACTTTTATCAACATAAGTCCATAAACTACTGTAGAAACTTTGAAATATGTAAATATTGAGGAAAGCAAAACAGGTCAAGGTGAACTACTGATGAAACTTGGTTGTTTTTCAATATCAGAAAATGTAGTAAAAGAAATACAGCTGATTGTGGGTCCTTAAATAAGGACCCACAGGAGATGTGGCAGAGGGAACTGAAAGGCCACAACCCATCAGAATCGCAGGTGTGTGGACACTATGTCTGAGGGAAAGGCCAGTGGCTTTCATGAGATTCTCAAGGGGAGTTTTGATCAAAGATGATTAAGAATCAACACCAGAGAAGGGTAACAATCCTGACCTTTACATCATCAATTTTATATTATTTTGCCCACCTATTTATTATAAAGTAACAGCCTATAGTACTATTGCATATGGTTTTTCTCCCAAAAGTAGAATGTCCCAATTTGGTATGACTTGGTGGGTTATTTTTTGCACTGGGAACATGAAAAAATTTCCATATAAATTAATAGTAATAGCAGTTCCAGACCTCCCCCACCTCAATAATATGCCAAATCATACCAAATAGGAACGTTCTACTTTCAGACAGTGGGGAAACTGGTATTTACTTTGTAATCAAGCCTGAGAAATTTAAATGTACTGGATTTCCCAAAATAGGCACTTCCTAAATACTCCAGTCATTTTCTCTTTTATGTCTGAATTGTAATTCGTTTCATTACTTATTGTCAGATATTTATGCTATTTCCAAAACTGTATATATTACTTTTTCAATTTCCAGAAATCCACATAGGATTTTGGTTATAGCAGATAAAGAAATATATGGTTTTAACATTTCTAGATGGAAAAGTCATTTTTAATATGCTATTTATACAACTGTGCAGTCCCAACCAGCTGACATCATACTGAAGTTTACTACAAATGAGTTACTACAGTTACTACAAATGAGTTTGTTTAGGAGACATGTAATGTTGTGTAAATAGCTCTAATAGCAATAGCTCTAACAGGAGGATTTTTTTTTTTTAAGTTAAGGGTACATCAACAATAGTGGAGATTTGACATTACTCTTCAGGAAAGCAAAGCAGTCGGCTTTATATTCTAAATGATAAAAGAAAATGTGTTTGTCCCTGTGGGAAACAGTCGCACACACATCACCTGATCTACCTAACCTGGCAGCCCAGAGAGCTGGGGGCGGGTGTGTGTGTGTGTGACGGTGAGCGCTGGTGCATGACTCTTAGGAACCTAACACGGGGTTGTCTAATAGCAGGCACTTTTCTCTGAGTAGTCTTACCCCAAAGGCAAGGTCCCTCCTTGGAGAGAAAGGGTGCTAAGCCCTCAGGAAAGAGAAGTGACAGCACCGGGGCTGATGCTGTTTAAAACCAGTCGGCAGGAAAAGTCTCCAAGAGGATCTCTTCTTTTCTATGCCCTGGTCTGACTAGCCAATATTTTGACTTTGCTAAATCAAATACCTGTTCTTCTGAAAACATCTTCTAGGTGGCAGCGGGTTGCTAAGCAAAGAGCCACAGTGCAGTGAGGCTCGTAGGCCAGTGGCAAGGATGGCCTGGCACTCCCAGCTGCCCTCACTCCCATGCTGCAGAGGACCTCACCTTTCCGCAGTCCTCGTCAGGGCTGCAGGCAGAGAGAGGACGGGAGGGAAGTGACACAGCCTTGACAGGTGGGGAGCCCCAGGCAAAAGGGGCACCTTTTGATCTCTGCTGCCAGCTTCACCAGGCTCACTGCAGAAGCCTACCACGCAGTGCCCCACTTCCACTGGTCTCCCACTTGTTTAAGGGGACCCCTCAGCCCTAAACTTCTACTCACAAAGGTGAAAGTCATGCTCCTTCCTGAGGAAATCTACCTTTTAGAGATTGCTGAGAATCAGAACGTCAGGAACAAGGGCTGATGGTGGAAGGCCATCAACTGTGACAGTTGGGTCTGAGAACTGCCTAGTTCCTGATCACGAAACCAACTTAGCCAAAGTGCTAGGCAGCCCCAGGCTTTTCTACACTTGATTTCCCTCTAGCTCACCTAAATCTATGCAAACAGAGGCAAGAGACAGCAGCACAGATGCCCATCCAGGCAGAAAAGGAAGGGCTGGTCATCCCCAAACACCCCTGGTCCCCAGGAGCCTCCCGGATGGTGGATACCCCTGGAAGGGTTTGACTGAACAGAAAGTGGGGCTGGATGGGTGGGCAACTGCTGAGGTGAGGGGAGTGAGGACAAGCCCTCCTCATCAAAGAATAGCACTGTTCTTCCAAAAGTGCACTGGCCCACTTCACACAGCAGCCTTTGCTTTCAAGACCATTTAACATGGGATTTGATGGGTGGTCGTGGGGTCCATGAAATGTTACCTCCCAAGTGGGTGAGCTCCTGAGAATCTGAGTGCTAATGATGAGACCTTTAACCTACCTGGGCCACTTCCTATCAGCCTAGGAAATCAGACTGTGCCATCACTGAGCAGAAGAGCAGGGCGTTGAGACTATCTGCCCTCCCAAATAGGGTAACACCACAATGAGAGGGTACGTGTCACCCTCAAGTTCAAATACAATTCCTGTGTTTTGATTCTAGACATTCATGGACACAGGCACCATGGCTGAGCTTGACGAACTCTTCAGCACTCTCAATGACAGCAGCCAGGAGCACACACAGTTTGTGCAGTTCCACAAGTTGTTTCTGCCTTGCATGTATGTGGTGGTGTTCATCTGTGGCCTGGTGGGGAACTCCGTGGTGCTGGTTATATACCTCTTCTACCAGAAGCTGAAGAGTCTAACAGACATGTTCCTGATGAACTTGCCGCTGGCTGACCTGTTGTTCGTCTGCACTCTGCCCTTCTGGGCCTATGCGGGCATCCATGAGTGGGTCTTCGGCAACATCATGTGCAAGATCCTGCTGGGTGTCTACACCTTGAACTTCTATACATCCATGCTCATGCTCACCTGCATCACTGTGGATCGCTTTACTGCAGTGGTTTGGGCCACTAAGGCCTACAACAAGCACGCCAAGTGGATGGCCTGGGGCAAGGTCATTTGTTTGTCCGTCTGGGTGGTCTCCCTGCTGGTTTCCTTGCCACAGATCATCTACGGCAACGTCCAGCACTTGCAGAAGTCCATCTGTGGCTATCACGAAGAGGAAATTTCCACTGTGGTTCTTACTGCTCAGATGACATTGGGGTTCTTCTTGCCATTGCTTGCCATGATTGTCTGCTACTCAGTCATAATCAAGACCCTGCTGGACATCCACGGCTTCCAGAAGCACAAGTCTCTAAAGATCATCTTCCTGGTGGTATCTGTGTTCTTGCTCACCCAGACTCCCTTCAACCTTGTGAAGCTCATCCGCAGCACGAGCTGGGAGTACTACACCATGACCAGTTTTGAATACGCCATCACGGTGACGGAGGCCATCGCTTATCTGCGGGCCTGCCTTAACCCTATACTGTATGCCTTTCTTGGCCTGAAGTTCCGGAAGAACTTCTGGCAACTTGTAAAAGACATTGGCTGCCCTTACCTGGGGCCCTCCAGTCAGTGGAAATCCTCTGAGTACAGTTCCAAGAGTTATTCCGCCTCCCACAATGTGGAAGCGACTAGCATGTTCCAGTTGTAGGCCTCAGGGTCTGGAAAGCTGCTCAGGAATTTACAGGGGCATGGCTGAGTCCTCTGGGTGTCATCAAGAAGGCTTTGTTTATGGCTTGTGTACTCTCAATGGAGAAGGAATCAAATGTCACAGTTGGTGCAGAGTGAATATGGTCAGGCAGGACCATATTCTATTTTCTTCTTCGACACCTGGGTCTAAAGCTCAACAGGGTAGCTAGAAACTGGAAAGGGCTTTGCCTCCTCTTTCCCCCAGAATAAGGGAATGATGTGGGACTCCTAAGATATCAGGTTCTCCTTTACCAGGGCCAGGGCTGAAAGCAAAGTGCTGTTGACGGCAGGGGCACTCTGGGCTTCCAGGTTCAAGAGATTCTTGTAGCTAACAGAAGCAAGAGAGATGAGAGCAGCCATGAAAACAAGCGCTGGCATAATGCTCAGGCTTCAACTGCCAGGTACTTAACAGGTGAGAAGGGGTTCTGCCTTATCTTAGGGCTTGACTGATAAAGATACATGCTTATATTCTCGTTCGTTAAGCCTGGACAAAACAACACCAGGATACATGATGGGCCAGAACCAATTAGAGTTGGTTGAGAGTGCCAGTGGTCCAGAGAATGCTAAAAGATGTACAAGCACAAAGCAGAGTTTACAACTCTGATGATTCTAAGCAGCAATTCTGAAATGGGTTCTTTGGTGGATTTACTCATTTAAAATTTAAATTATCCAATGCCTCTCATAGACACACACACGCACACACACCCCCCACATGTAAGTGTATATATAACACACACATCAAAGAGCATCTGATTTTCACAACTAAGTGTGGCCTCTCTCCCACCTCAGGCCTCTCTGTGCACCTGTGTGTGTGTGTGAAAGATTCAGACCAGGCGCTCCCACACTGCCTCGGGACAATGGTCCACATCAGAGGCGGCCAGGGACGCCTCAGTAGCCCGTGACCGACTCTATGGTTAGAGTCCAAGACGGTCCGGGAGTAGCTCAAAATCACACCGAGCACCTGCACAGGAAGTCCTCCCTGCTCCCCAGAGAATTAGCACCTCTGATTCCTCTGAAGTCCTTTCATCCCCAGAAGATGAAAGCCTCTGTCTCCTGGACCTGCCTCTCCTTCCGTGCCGTGTGCTCACGCGTGCTTGCGCACTACTGCCAATAAAGAGCCAGAGGCTGCTCCCTGGCAGCCGTGTCTTGCCTTGCAAACTGCTCTGTGACTCGTGACTCGTGCCTTGGCGTGTGCCCGTGGACGTGCTGGCGGAACTAAGAAATAAAACTTTCAAAAAGTCTACTTTATCCTTTAATTTCTTCTTACCCTTAGGCACATTCTATTTTAATGCAGCCTGCCTAGAATATACCAAAAATGATTACTTGTGCCATCAGAGCACAGAGAAAACTTAAAATGTGTACTTTTGGGGCACTGTTGTGTCAAGGAAATGGAATATACCAGCGATGGTGGTGCTTCACTGCGGCTTCCCACCTCCAGCCCAAAACGTGAGCTGCATTTCTCTAACCTCTGTAATGTGGTCACGGCAGAAGCTGAGTTTTAAGTGGCAGAGGTTTGTGTGTGCTTACTAAATCCCAGCACTCTGCCCAACAGGCTTAAAGTTGTCTTTTGGCTCATGCCTCAAAATCAGTCACTAAAAATGGAGAACCAGTTAACAACAGGTAAAGAAAGCACACAGGGATTGGGCCAGAACTGGTAGAACACGTGGCTTTGCGGTCCAGACAGACCAGCGTGCGTCACCTCTGCCCCTCGCGGGTTGGTAGGAGTAGTGCGCACTCGCTCACGTGCTATTGTTTTGGTGAAACATGGACCATATTAGTATGCACCGCCCAGGAGTGGCTGAGGACTCAAGGTAGCATGTAAAGCAGCGAGGACAGTTTGAGTTGGTGGGTAGAGGGCTCCGATACGGCAGTGGTTGTTACTATTTCTTGCAAGACAGCACCACGAGATGGAAGCCACCTGCTGCTGGCAAGGCTTGGGAGGGTTTGCTTTGTGCCCTCCAGAGGTGTAGAGCATGTCACACATGCTGACATGGCCGAGCCTGTGCCAGGCCTGGCAAGGCCCACGTGGTCCTATCTACTGTCTCATAAACATGCCCACGTGCGCCTCTATTGCGCCTGAGCCACCTGACCTGAGCGTGTCCTCCAGCAACAGAAACTGCCCTTTTTGTGATGACATGGCTGACTGTCACCTTTTCCCAGTTGGCTTCAAGGGGGAGCTGCTGTCACCTCCCTTTGTCCACTCCTCCTGAGGGTGAGCACTGCTGACCGTGGGCCTTCCCTGGCTGCCTTGACAGTGTCCCAGGCCAAGAGGTAGAGGCTCGAAGTGAAAAGTCAGGAAGCCAGGACTCTGCAGCATCCCCATGTGCTCTCATGGAGGGAAACAGCACGGGGTAATGGGGAAGACTGGTTTCTGGGGACCCCGAGACATTGGTTCAGTGACGGCTCCACCTGTGTGCACCCCAAGAAAGCCCACTTCACCATCCAGCCCACTGGCCAGTGACAGCCCCCCATGCTAGGATGTCAGTGAGACATGGCTGGTCAGCTCCGAGGGCCAGGCTGGGCACCTCCAGACCACGTCAACAGAGGGGCCTGCTGAGACCTCTGAGTTCTCCCTCACCAGGTGCCCATCTGGCTGAGAAATCCAACAAGACCGGAAGCATGGGGAGCTGGGCCCCATCCCGGGCCTGCTGTGGGTGCCCCCCCTCCCTCCAGGCTCACTCAAAAGGGTTTCACACGGGCCCTTCCACAGCTTAGGAAGCCTGCTGCCTGGCCCAGGAACAGCGGGGTGGCTGCTTCCTCCACCCCCTCTGCCTCCTCAGCCACTCCCTGGGCCCTCACCTGCTACGCAGGGGGGATATATGTATCATTTTCCTGACCCCAGCCCTGGGCGATGCGAGTTTTTGCCAAGACACTGGTGCACACATGCAGTTACAGAGGGCTTTGACTTTGACCTCATCCCACGCACACAACAGGCCCATGAAGTGTAAGTTCCCAACCTTAGACCTGCTCTTCTCTGGACTCTCCCCTCTGCTCATAGGGGCATACGCTGTAAAGGGCCTGGGGAGCAGCAGCAGGACTGGAGAGGGTGGCCAGCCTGGGTGTGGGCCCTGGTTGTCTCCAGTCTGTTGGGTGTAGCCTCAGGAGCTGAGAGAGTAAAGACACATACTCCCTCCCCAACATATTCCTAACACTTTTGGGGTGGGGAGGGGGGAGTTGAGTAGGTGAGTTCCAGCCCCACAGACACTGCAGATGGCCGCACAAGCTGAGACAGTGATTCAGGGGGACTCTACTTCCAGGGCTACCTGGGAGCCAGAAGCCCAGGCTGCATTCTGCAGTGAGGAGATGGCGCAGCAGGAGAGGAAAATCTGATGCTGTCCCTCGTAGCGGGGCGGGATGGGGGTAGGGAGCGCAGAGCAATAAACACAGGGCCCAGGAATGTCAGGGTGCTCACTCCAGTCTGTTCCTCCAAGGGGGTCTCAAGAAAGCACCCCTTTCCATGGAACTAGTCCTTCATGGCCCATGGTAACTACCAATGCTGTTTTGTAGAATGCCCCGTCATTCTGCATTCAGGACTGTCACCCCTACTTTTCAGACGAGGAAACTAGTTCAGAGAGATTAATGCCCACCAAAGCTCACCCAGCAGAGCTACAGCTGGGCACCTATGAGCAGCCTCTTTCTCTGTCCCCAAATGTTGGCCAGCTCTGTACTCAGTGGACATGCTGCGTGCGTTAAGCTAAGCACAGGAGGTGAAACCATTATCGCCGTATCCTGTTCGCACTGTGTTTCCTAGACACCAGGCATTGGTCTCTTGGTTGGTAAAGAGCCTGCCAGTTTCCAGCGCGCGCTGACTGTGAAGCAGCAGTTCCACAGCAATTACCAGCAAAGACGTGCGAGACAGGGGGAGTTTGGAAACTTAAACTCTGGTGGTGAGTTTCAGTTCAGTGTCATGTTTCCCACATCTGGTGTGACTTTCCTTGGAGAAGATGACTGAGCCACCGGGGGCAAGGTCCTAGGCACAGAAGGACACGTGTTCTGCCCTGGGCATCACTACCAAGGGCCGAAGAGCACACAAACAACGCGCCAACACAGAGCGTGCCAGGTGCCAGGCAGTGGGCTCAGTGCTTTGCACACATCATTCCCCTCGCGCCAAAGCATGGCAGATCAGGGATCCAGCCGGGGTCTGATTCTGGAGCTCAGCTCCTCACCGCCAGAGTCTACTGTCAGAGGGGAGAACAGGAGTGGGTGGAAGCTGAGCAAAGACGCTTGGGTTCACCTCCAGCAATCACACGAGGACAGCGTGAGATGAGGCCAGGCCCTTGGCTGTGTGCAGTTCCCTTTCCCTGGAACACTTCCTGATTTTCCTCTACCCAGAACACATATGTGTCAGTACTCAGAACACCTTGTTTTTGTTGCTACTGGGAAAGGGGAAGGTGAGCGGTGCGGGACAGAGGGAGCCAAACTGGACCACTTCCTTAGTCACTCAGGCTGCAGCAGAAGGCTGCCTCGCAGGTCCTCAGACGCCCACTCCTGCTTACCTTACTACTACTCACCTGGCTAGGGTCTGAGGCCTGGTAAGTAAAGAGTTGCCAGGGATGATGGCAGAGTGTGGCTTAGTGCTACTAGCATGGAGCGCTGCAGCCTTCCCTGAGGACCACCGGGAGGTGGGGGCCAGGGCGAGGGCTGCCATGAGTTGACAGGGTCAGGGAAAGCTTTGGGGTGTGTGGATTGGGGGTCCAGGAATGTAAGTAGGACCACAAAACCACAGAGGCAGTAGTGAGCAGGAGTTGTTCCCAGACTCTGCCCACATGTGAGGCCACAACACGGCAAGTCCTGCTACTTCCTCGTTAGGGACCAGAGGAGTGAAGGGTCACAGTTAAGCCTAATATTTCCTGTGCTGTGAGCCTCATTGAAGAATAAGCACATTTTCTCCCCTGTGGGCAGAAACCCTAGGTCCTCATTCTAGCAGGTCAGCCCTGGTACACCTCTGAAGTCTGAGCAGGAACGGATAGCAATCTCAGTGCCACTGGCCAAGAGCCTCCCAGAAGCCCCTAACTTGAGGGAGAGTGGGTCGGAGACAACCAGACCTGCCGTTCTGGAGCTATTGAACAGCCAGTGCTTTGCTGGAGAAACTGCATTTCACACTAGGCGCAGAAAAACACCAACGAAGCCCACTATGAAGGGGACCTTGACCTTTTCCTATAGGTTCCACGGCATAAACTCTTGGCATTTTGATGCAGTGGCACTCTGTGCACAAAGGCCAGGCACTTCACGAGGAAACGGTGGTGACAGGTACTCACTGTTCTGCCACATTTGGGTCAAGAGAATCCGTTTCCGTGGGTGTTTCAGGCAAGGAGGAGCCCGATTCCTGTATCTGGCACAACTCCTCATCTGTGATGATGTCAAACACGGCGTCATCTGGAGGCCTGCAATCTGCGTGGGCAGATCAAGAGCGAGAAATGCATGATTATGCATGGGATGGGCAGGATGCTTTAAGTGCTCACTCAGCTGACAGCTACTCGGTCTAGACGTGAAAGAAATGACTTCTCATACATTCCCGGAATGAACCAGGAGCGGGGCCCACGGCTGAAACAACGCACAACTTTGGCGATTTCTCTTAAACCTCTTAGTTGCGGGCTTAGAGAGGATCCAACTTCTTACATATTCTGAGGCTCCTTTTTCAGAAGGAAAAAGCCCACTGAGACCTTATCAGAAATAACCCAGCAGGACAGTAAGCAGACTTCTGTGCCGGTGACTCCCTGCTCAGTAGTCATGGCTTGGAAAGCAGGAACTATCTGCACTGCAATTTTCACTCCAATTGGGGCACGAAGGACCCTCCCTCTGCAAGGAGCTGCAGTGATCATGGTACTTCCAGTCAGGGAACCGTGCCCAGCTTTGGGGCCACTCGGTAGGAAGGAGGCTGCCTGGATGCGCCTGTGCCAGCCAGCCACCCACATTCTCTTGTGCATGTCATGGAAAATATGAAGGTGGGCCCGAGGTAAATGGGGGGTGGGAGTGGGGGGTAAGGAAGACGGAAAGGGAGAAATGAGAAGACAGGAAATGTGAGAAATCAAAACAAGTAACTTCAGCGCCCGAGACGGTGCCCCCAGGTGTCATGAATACCCACCAGTGAGTCACAGCAAGGGAGAGATGTTTGGGTTATTTAGCAAGAAGGACAGTTCAAATGAGCTATAAATTCTCAACTAGTCCTGCTACTAGTCCTGCCACGTTTTAGAAGAAGTATCTGTCTTCTTGTCTGACGCCTGCATAAAAGAGGCTGAGGAATAGATTGAGAGGGGGGACCAGGAATTGGTTTCTCTCCGCATACACAGCCGCATACACAGGCTGGCAGAGGGAAGGAAGAGGAAAAGGAGGGAAGGGAAAATAAGCACCAGGGATCCAAGATTATGTCCACTAAGAAACTAAGAACCCAAGAAGACCTAAATAAGTGGAGAGTTCTATCCTGCTCATGGTTAGAAGGCTCAATTATGGGGACATATTCATTCTCACCAAACTGATCTAGAAAGTCAATGCAGTTCCAATCAAAATTTGACTAAGATTTTTTGGTAGAAACTGAAAAACTGATTCTAATATTTATATGGACAAACAAAGGGCCTAAAACAGCCAACATTTTACTGATACAGAGCAAAATTAGAGAACTGACTCTGCCTGATTTTAAGAGTGTATCATAAAACTACGGTAACCCTAACAGTGTTGTTGGTGAAAGGGCATATAGATAAACAAAAGGAATAGAAAGTCCAAATATATATCCACACATACAAGGAAAATTGATTTTTGACAAAAGCACAAAGGCAATTCAATGGGAAAAGAACAGACTTCTCAGCCACTGGTACTGGAATACTTGGACAATCTTACGTAAACCCGAATCTCTACTCATAGCTTGTACAAAAAGTAACTCAAAAAGAATCACAGACCTAAAGATGCAACCTAAACCTATAAACTTCTAGGAGAAGACAGGAGATCGCTGTGTCCTTGGGTTAAACAAAGACAGATATGATACCAATGGAAATAATTGATCCATCAGAGAAAAGGAATTGGTAGTTGGACTTTATCAAAATTATAAACTTTTACTCTTAAAAAGGCATTTACGTTCTTTGAAAGAAATTGAGAAAACAACCCACAGATTGGAAGAAAATATCTACAAAATACATATCTGACAGGTCCAGTCCAAAGATGACCCCTGGGCTGGTCTCCTAGGCTGTGCTCAGAGCAAAAGTAGCAGATGCTACTTTCATTTCCTGGGCGCAGTGAAAAGACAAGAAGAATGCACCCTCCTTGGCCACCAAGAGAGAACGTAGCTACAGGGAGAGAGTGAAAAATGTGGCTGCTTCCAGACACAACGCCTGTCCTTTGGCTCCTCTGGAAGAGAGGGTCAGATACTAGAGCCACGGTCCTGGGAGACAGGCTGGTGTCTCCCCACTGCGGGTGGCGTTCAACTGGTGCAGGTGAGTGCAGAGGACTCGGAGCGCACGTTAAAGAACACTGAATCATACTAGGAGAACGTTATTCCCTTTTCAATTCTCTTTCACCCTAAACTATATCAAAAAGAAAGTTTCATATTAGTGACAACACATTTTTAGTACCGCTTTAATGCCTAAGTACGGAAAATATCGAACCAGGTTTCTCTGCACTAACCAGCAACGGTGTGATGGTGGGGGCTGGGGGTCACGGAAGGGCAGGGGCAGGAGCGTCACTGACCTTGGCCTCCAGTGGCCTGGCTTCCAGCTTGGGCTGGTGACAGCTTAGGGTTGGCTTCTTCTTGGCTAGTGCCCGAGCTGGTGCTGTCAGGGGAGCTGGTGCCTTCGCTGAACTTCTGGAAGCAGGCTCGGCAGCAGCGCTCCTTCTTGCCATTGGGCTTGGTGGAGACGTAGTTGTTGCAGCAATAGTAGCAGAAGCAGCGGCCACATATCCTGGGACGAAACAAGCGCAGCCCGTGGGCACCGCCACAGGGGCCACGAGCTGAGTGATCTGCTCAGCGCAGCACTGGGGGCATCACACCCGCCTTGAGTGTGGTCTAGCTCATGAGATTCCGGTAAAGCCAATCTGGTAAGCTTAGCGAGAATGCTCTGTTTCCTAAGGTCGCCAGAGCAGGGGGATACAGTGGGTGGCTGAACACCCCTTCCCTGAACAACACGGCAGGTGTGCACCCCACACCTCTGCAGTTGGGGCTCTAAGAGAACACAGACCTTCCCAGGCCTGTGCTGATCACTGTCAATCTGCCTCCGCCCCACCTTTCATTTACACCCATGCTTCCTGGCATCCAAGGAGGGCCTCTGCTCTCTGAGATCCTCGAATGAAGCCTTATCCCCTGCTCACCTCAGGTCCCAGCAGAGCTGACCCCCTCAGTGCCTGTAGGCTGGAGCAGAGCCAAGGTCCCTGGGCGTCATATCCCTGCCCACACCTGTGTATTAAATTCTCTTCTCTTTTAGGGGTGCCTGAATGTCTTGCCAGGATCTTGCCTAATATATTCTCCTTGCCTGACTTTCTTTTTTTAAAAGATTTATTTAAGCATAAAAGAACTGGGGTGTAGGCCAGGGGTGCAAGGATTCACCAGAGACACAGTGGGGAGCAGAACAGGCAGAGTGACTGAAATACACTGCTGAGGGGAGCAGCGGGGAGGTAGGAGAGGACTGCTACACCACGTGGGTCGCCTCCCCATGGGACAGGGATTGAACTCAGGCCATAGCGGTGATAGCACTGAGGCTTAACCCTTAGGCCACCAGGGAGGCCCTGCCTGACTTTCTTAAAATCAAATAGCATTATGTTGGTCCTAGACAGGCAGCCACAACTCCAATCACAGATTCCTCACGGAGCTGCCGGCTCCGGCCTGAGCCCAGCAGAGTGTGGGTGCTGCCCCCAAGCCGTTCACTGACCTGCAGTGGTGTCGCCGCACCATCCAGCTGAACTCCCGCTTGCAGTCCAGGCAGTGGTTCACCTCCATGTCCCCAAGCCCCCTCTCCTCAGCATTGAGCTTCTGCTGGAATTCCAGGGCATCTGACTTCTGCCAAAGAGCATCCTTGTCCCTAGAGGACAAAGCCGTGTCAGGAAAAGAGAAGAAAAAGTCCACGGAAACAACAGAACCATCCCTGTTTCGTTACAGATGACTGAACCCAAATTTCCCAAGACATAGAAGGGAAATTTATGTGTACCTTGGCGGTACCTCTCTCCCCAGGTCAGATTCTTTTGTGATCCCATATTAGCCATGGTCTCCGCAGGACCCTCCCGACATTTAGGTCCTTAACTGACTATAGCGCAGGCCTGTGATGTGAACAAAAGGTTGGCAGCTGCAAGAGCTGCCAGCGACAAGGGTCACATGTGGCTCAGGGCCTGTCCTCGGGGGTTTAAGGACACCACTCAGCAGTCTGCAGCTGTGCACCCCAGGACCAGAAAGGTACAGGTCACAACTCTTAAATGTGCTTGGGCCCTCTAGGTGTCTACGGTTTTCCCCAAGTAACAACTAATCAACGGAGAAGACCTAGGCTGAAAGCTGATGGGATGTTAATCTTCCTTACTCCTCAGAGATGGTACAGCCAGTACTGGAAGCAAGCCTGAAAGAAGTGGGAGACTTTTCAGAAAGATCTGGCATGTCTGAACATGCCTGATGCCCCAGGGAAGATGTGCACAGATACTTCCTCCCTGCTGCTAACGGTCATTCTCGGGATTTATGGCTTTTGACATGGGCAGATCCATTCTTTCCTCCAACCAGCGTCCCAAGCACTGATGTGGCCCCAGGTGGCAGCATCTCAATCTCTGATTCCGAACACCAGAGTCATTTAGGGCCTGAAAGAAGTGGGCTCCGTGATCAGCCAAACACGAGTCTTTATCTTTAAATACAAAAGCCAGATCATGTAATTGACTAATTTTTCAAGGATGCTTGAGATGATCAGGAAGCAGGAAGACTCATTCTCCGAACAACGTCATTCTCCCAGCTAGTCCACAGCTTGTCCCTTCTAGTCCCCAGGCCAGGCACTAACACCCTAAGAACGTGGGAGTGCTGGTAGGACCTGGGGTTTTCTGCGGTCTGGGAAGCTGCCTGAGCTCAGAGGTCACAAACGTCCTGAATTCCAAATTTGTTAACTGATGACATGAGGGTGAAGTTTTTACGCTTCCACATTAGTTATAATTCGGTATCATCAGTTTGCAACCTCAATTAGTAGATCTAGGCATTGCTTATTCATACTGCTAGTATCACAAAGAGGAGGTTCATCGCATTATGCACACCTTGAAAGAAGACTCAAAACCACACAGCATGTTATGAAGGAGTCTTGCCCGAATTTTGAGTCTGCATCTGAACCAGCCTCTACTAGAGCAGTAGTTCGCAATTGTGGCTCACTGATGCCTGGACCCCACTCCCAGAGACTCCAATTCAGTTGTTCTGGACATGGGTATTTTTTAACAGCTCCTCTAGATTCTACTATGCAGCCAGGCTTGAGAACCATCCTACCTACTCATTACAGGAACTACACCAGTTTTGCCTCTCAATATATAGGAAATGGAAAGGTTAGAAGAACCTGTTTAATAACATCCCAGGGATGCAATCAAAATTCAGATTATGGGAAATGACCTGGCTTCTTCAAGAGTAAATTGCAAAAAGGAAAAAAAAAAAAGAGAGAAATTAAAAAGGATGGTTGGGACACCTGTAAACCAAATGAGATAAATAAATAATCGCCACGCAATATATGAATCTAATGTAGACTGTGATTAGAAAAAAATTATAAGGCAACTAGAAAAAAACAGAAACTGACTAGACTATTTGATAATAGGAATTAAAAAGTTAATTCAAATACTGTAATGAGATTATAGCTGTTTAAGATGGAGAATCCTTGACTAGGAGAGGTATACACTGAAATACTTAAGGATGAGATGGTATGATGGCAGGAAATCTGCTTCAGAATCACCTGGGGAACAGAGGGAATGGAAAGGGGAGAGAGACTTCAGATGAAACAAGATTGGCTGTGAGTTGAAGAATACTGAAACTGGGAGAGATAGACAGGGGTGCATTAGGCTATTCTGTTTTTGTATATCTGAAACTTTTCGTAAGGAAATGTCAAAGAAAACTTTCTGAAAGACTTGCCAACATTTCAGGACAGTTTCGCATAAAACTCTAGATTTCCACCTTCTCGTAAGAAGCAAGGTGATGTGGCAACTCTGGGCCCAACGTGGTAACCACCGGCGGGGACACAGCCTGCACGTCCCTGGCTTCTCAGCATGCCCTGCCCGTCCCTTCACACATTTACATTAGCTCGCTGCAAGCAGTGGTGTTTGGGGCCCCTGGTAGTGGGGAAGGTGGGACGGAAAGTCTCAAGAAAGATGGGCAAAAGAAGGGGAAACTCCTCAGATGTCAAACATCATTTATTGTCAATGTTGTGGCTGAGCACAGAGCTTGAAAATAATTACAAAGCAGCATGAAACCACAAAACCAGCTGGGCACTGGTGGGAAAAGTGACACCCACTCTTCAAAGCCTGCCAAGGGCCATGCTGCCCTTATTCGTGCGTGTGGGCCCTGACAAACAGCCACAGCAGACAAGGAGGCTGTTGCCCTTGGTAAGTCCTTTCTAGAACAGCTGCATTTATTCAAAGAAAAACCACGTTTGGGGGAAGACCCCAGACACTTGTTTGTCCCGTCACTCACCTGAGCAGCTCTATTAGCCGTTCCTCCAGGTACTTCTTGGTTCTGTTGAGGTCATCCAGGTCAGCGAGCATCTTCTGGTCATTCTTTTCACGATTCGTCACCTCCTGGCAGAGTCTTTCGTAATACTCTTGGATTTTTGTTTTGGCTTTTTCAAGTTCCTTCTGGGTCCTAATGGAGGAGTAGTTAAGGTTCCCTAAAGAGCCACTATTTCCAGCTGCCCCTGTGCCTCGGGACTAACCCAGGCCCCAAGTGCAGGGTCCCCTAGTACTGGCAAAATCCCCTCACATGCCAAGCTCTTCGTGCACCGCCTTCCCCCTGACACCAAATACAGGGGTTGTTCCAGGAGAGCAGGTTGCCCTCAGGTGGCCAGGAGCTTGCCAGCGTGAGGACAACTGCACCACCTGGCTCTTGGGCAGGGGCTGAGGAGGCAAGAGGAGCCTGATGGGTCAGGCTTGTGGCCGGTGATGAGGGACTTCCAAGAGGAAAGGACAGGACAGAGATGTTGCTTCTTGGAAGTGACCACACTGCCCTTCATGTGTCCACACACGGAGCACAGCCCTGGGCACGCGCAGGCACTCACCCTGCACTGTGCAGTATTCTACCTGACAGCCCCAAGGCCTAAAGGGTTCTGTCTGGGAAGCTGTGGGAGCTGAGCCACTCTGTCTTCCCACCCTGGTCCACTCACTTTCAGCTCAGCGCCCTAAGGCAGTGGCTTTCCAAGGATGCTCTCCACACCCTGGGTCCACTAAGACACTCACAAACCTCCACTAAACAGGAGACTCTGCAGAGATTAATTAAGTTCTATCTAATCCGACCCTTCCAGGTCCAACATAAAGCTATCAGGAGGTGATTTATGAGACACTGTCAATTCAAATGATCTCATGGTTGGGCGTGCGCACGTGTGGAGACACACACACGTACACACTCACACACACACACACAAATCCAATCCTGGGCAGGTGGATTTCTGCAACGTTGAGCAGCTAAAACAACTACTCAGAGATCTTACAAATAACCGCTGTTAGAGCGTTTTTAAAAATACCACCAAGTTAGGAGGTTCTCTCTTGAAATTATCATGCGAACATAACCTGGCTAAAGGCAGATGGGGCCCTATAGGACTCTGGGAGAGTCAGATGAGATGAAATAGGTGCCCAGGTTACTGACCATCAGCATGCTCTGGCTCTCCCACGGAGCCCGGGAGCAGGCCGAGGAGGGGGCAGTAGGAAGAGATGAGGGCTGGGAGTACACTGAAAGCGCTGGGACTGTCTGGTATGCCTCCCTCTCTGAGGGCACACTTGCCCCCCTGCTTCTGCTAAACCTGTTTTAATCAGGCACCCGCAGGTCTAGCCTGTCCCCATCACCAGCTGTTTGGCTCATGCTCACGGCTCCAAGCGGCTCCGAGCCTGAGGAAGAGGAGGTGGGGCAGCGGAGGCCGGCCACCAGGTTAGAACCATGAGCGGGCGGCAGCAGGAGCGCTCTCAGACAGCGCCAGAACCCACAGGAGGACGAGCAGGCCCGGGTCCCTAGCACACTCGTCCACTCTCTCCATGAGCTTCGCAGAAACTCACCCCTAGTCCCACTGCCTCACTGCTCAGAGGCACGAGGAAGACGTCAAGTCAGAGCTCCGCAGTGGGGAAAACATGCACTCTCGCGCCGTCCACCAAGCAAAGCCCGAGCTACCTTTTCTTAGCTACTTGTAAGAAAACAGACTCGAGCCAAATGGTCTGGGTTCCACTGTGTCTGACTCCGAGAAAGCGACTTACCTTCTCTGAGCCCCACCTCCCTCGTGTCTAAGAGGGGATTAAGTAATAATGCCATCCTCACGGGACTGTCGGGAGGAGTAGATGAGCAAAGAGATGCAAAGTATTCAAAATGTTGCCAGCTCCATTTTAGGCATCATTAAAATGGTCCGCTCTTATTACCACTATGATACCCTAATTCTCAACTCGTGCAGGATTTTCTGAACCATGAGTTACAGAACTGAAACGTGCCCTGGCAGAGAGAAGGACATGGAACTAGGAGAAGAATTCTGCAGGTGCTGGCAGGCACTGCCAGATTCTTTGGGCCTGCAGCCGCACAAGTGCTTTCTGAGCTTGTGGTTCTGTTGCAAAAGGATGTCTGGGACTTAACCTGAGTGACTCATTTTCTTTTTTGGTTTTATTTCTTTTTCTTTTTATCAAAATATTTTAAAATTTACATATACTTGCCATCAATTGTAATCCCCATGTGTTCCCCATCACCATCTCACCAGTGCACCATCACCTCAGTCCCTCGTGC